>PVHX01016779.1:0-42154 GCA_004024805.1 Geosciurus inauris
TTAAAACCCTGAAATAATATCTTGAAGGTCAAGGCCTCACAGGCAGAGGAAAATTTTAGAACCTGGACTCCCTACCCTGCTTAGCTGGCACGTGTATTTGTGAGCAAACAGGGCTTGAGCTTAGCTACAAGCAAACAGCACCAACTGTGGACTAATGGGTAATTTCTGAAGCAGTGGTTTTGAATTTTGAACATGTCCAGAATCATCTGAAGGGCCGGTTAACACACAAATTGCTGGGTTCTACCCACAAGACTTTCAGATTCCATAGTTCTAAGATGGGAATGAGAATTTGAGAATCCCTCCCTCCCTCCCACCCTCCCTCTCTTCCTTCCTCCCTCCCTCCCTCCCTCCCTCCCTCCCTCCCTACCTCCCTTCCTTCTTTCCTTCCTTCCTTCCTTCCTTCCTTCCTTCCTTCCTTCCTTCCTTCCTTCCTTCTTTTCTTTCTTTCTCTAGACAGGGACTCACTAGCCTAAGCTACTCTGGAATTCCTGACCTCAAGCAGGCCTCCCACCTTGGGAGTGCTGGGAGTACAGACTCATCAAGAGAATTTGCATTTTTAACAAGTTCCCAGATGACAGTGTGACACTAGTCCAGGGACCACACTTTGAGAGTCACTATTACAAGAAATCATTTTCAATAGTTCCCAGTTGGTCCAGCTTGTAGACTGTCATAGATGAGGAGATTGGAAACCTTCACGTAGAAGTCAAAAGGCTTCAACTGGACTGGAGGGTGGATTCCAGGACCTTCCCTACTCCTTAGGGTACACAGCAAGATTTCATTCTAAATATGTCCTCATCCACCTTTCAAAGGACAGCCCCTGGGAGGCTGTGAAGAAAGTGGTGGAGCAAACACTGAGAACTTACAGGGTGACCTGGCTGAGAGAAGAATGTTGAGCATAGAGCAGATAGGGACTATAGCTCATGGGCAGACAGGGAGAGTGCCTGGAGTAGAGGCAAGGGGCAAACCTTGATGACATTGGGCACGTGCAGCTTGGGGGTTTCCAGGCCAAAACAGGCATCAATTCCACAGAACATCAGGATGGAGAAAATAATGGAAAAGTCAGCCACCAGGGCCCGGACCTACAGAAAAGAGAGAAGCCAGCGAGTTGAGGCATCCACCCTGCTCTAGGCTGACCCAGTCTGCAGGTGGCAAAGAGGAGAACCCTTAAAGCCTGGGCCCTGAAGTCAGCAGGCCAAGGCTCAAATCCTGGTTCTTCCCCTTGCTGGCTGTGTGACCTTGGGGAAGCAGACCACTGAGACTGTTTCTTCCATGAACTGGAAGTACCTACCTCAAGGAGCAAGTGAGCTGTGGCACATTTAGAGTGCTTAGGATGCTACTGGTCATAGTGGGAGTTGTTAGGATGCATGAGTGGCCCTGGCAACCCTTGCTAAAGATGTGTTCTGATATGACAGACTGGACTAGGCCACCTGCCAGGTATGGTGAGGGCAAGTGTTGAACTTAGAAACAAACCCTAGCTCTCAAAAACATGGCAGGAGGGGCTGGGATTGTGGCTCAGTGGTAGAGCGCTTGCCTTGCATGTGTGAGGTGCTGGGTTCGATCCTCAGCACTACGTAAATAAATAAATAAAATAAAGATATTGTGTCCCTCTACAACTAAAAAAAGAAAAAGAAAAAAAACAAACATGACAGGAGCTGGGTGCAGTGGCACACGCTTATAATCACAGCACTTTGGGAGGCTGAGAATCGCGAGTTCAAAGCCAGCCTCAGCAATGGCGAGGTGCTAAAGCAAGCAACTCAGTGAGACCCTGTCTCTACATAAAACACAAAATAGGGCTGGGGATGTGGCTTAGTGGTCGAGTGCCCCTGAGTTCAATCCCGGTACCAAAAAAACAAAAAATAAAAAAACCCAAAAAACAAAAACAAAAAGAACGTGACTACATAGGGAACCTCTGGCTACTCTCAAACCTTCTGTCCACCAAGAGTCTCCAGCCTATTGCTCTGGTTTCCAGGAGACCTGTCCCAGGCTGGGTTCTGGATCTGACTTCCCTACTCTTTCTGAAACAGCATCCTCTGACCCCATCCATCCCCCAATTCTATACTGAGAAGTCTCAGGGTAGAGGGTCCCCTAATGTCTATCTGACACCTTTTTTTATATCTCTTTAGAGAAAGCAATTTGAAGGACAGAGGCACGCGAGAGCACATCCTACTCCCCTTTCAAATTGTATTAGTATAACATGTGACTGAAAATTCACATAGTGTAAAAAAGACAGTGGAGAACAAAGTCCCTACCTTATCTTTCCTGATTCCAGTCCCACCTTCCTGACATCTGTTTGCTTGGTTTTAGTTGTTATGGAGGTTTATTCTATGTCAGATAATATACTTAAAGTTCTATATTTTGATTTATTACTTAAAGGCATAGGTTTAGATTTACTTATATTACCCCTCCTTCCCTTTCCCCATGCCCTATTTGTGATATTCATTTTAAAACTCTTTCTATGGGCTTCCTTTGTGCTTTTGTATTATGTAATTAAATATCTCATAACTTGCCAGCATCTGTCATTCCCTGTCATGTAAGGTAAGGACCACTGTACATTTGTTTGTCACCAGCTCTCTCACTCATCCCCCTTCCCACCTATGATGCCTTCACTTTGATCTTTACATGTCAAAGCTGACGAGATCATACACTGTTGTGTAGACACGTCTTTTGTATTTTATCTGTAAGTGGATTCCAAAAGGTGAAAATCAATAACATCTTTATATTGTTAGGATCATATCAGCATTGGTCACAGCAGAACCAAGTGGTGTGCTACATTTATATTTCTTTTCCACAAATTTCCTAGCACTCAGGTCAAAATGTTATCAAGTTAACTATGTGAATCTGCCATTTTTTGTAGGACAAATCAGTCAAATATTGGCCATTTCATATGGTCCAATCTAATATGAAGATGGACAAAATAAACAGCTGTGAACTCCCTCCCACATCAGTAAGAAGTTAGCCATTCAGTAGACAACCTCTCCTGTCACCCAGTGGCATCCCTGTCCTAGCTCTCCAAAGAGAACCACTGGTTTGAATTCAGAGTTTACTTTCCCATGACGTCTCTGACTAAATATGTACATATCCCTCAACAAAACATGGCATTGCTTTGCATGTTTTAAAATTTTACATAAAGGGTAGCATGTTATTTGTAATCTTCTGCAACTTGCTTTATTTGTTCAACATTACGTTTGTGATTTCCTTGTGGATAGATGTAGCTGTGGTCTATATTATTTGCAGCTTAATCTTTGCATGATTATTTTCCATTTGTTTATTTTCAGGTTAATATTGAATTTAGATTATTTTCAGTTTTTCTCTCGGAATCAATGTTTCTGTGCCTATTCTTGTACACATGTGAGAATTTCTCTGGAGTATATACCTGGGAGTGGAAGTGCTGGTCTGAAGATCCTGTCATTTCTAGCTTTATCATAGGGTACTCATTGCCCTCTAAATTGAACATACCTCTTGACACTCTCATCTACCACTTTGAATCTCCAATAACTGGCATTCCAAGGCTTGTAGTGCTTACCAATCTGATGAGTGTGAAATAATGTGACCTCATTCTTCTCTGCAACATAAAATTCCAGGAGGCAAAAAAGTAATTTTTAAGTATTTTAAGGGAAAAATATGTTGGTGGCCCTAGAACTTCACACTATGCAAATTATTTTTTCATCCTGCAAGTAACAGACATTCTCAGAATCAGCCACTGCTCTAGTATTTTCATGTAAGAGGACACTTAGGGAGATGGCATAGGTGGAAGTGGGAGGATGTGACGAGGCTTGTTTTTAGGATGTATTTGTGTTGCAGTCCCACTAGTTTTTACTTAGTTGGTCTATTGCAAAGCTTCCTAATCAGACTTTTATTTAGTCTTTACAAAATATTGGGAAAACTCAACTATTCATATGATATTTATAACATTCATTTGTGGGTTTTTTTTGTTGTTGTTGTTTTTTTTGTTACTGGAGATTGAACTCAGGGGCACTTGACCACTGAGCCACATCCCCAGCCCTATTTTGTGTTTTTTATGTAGAGACAGGGTCTCACTGAGTTGCTTAGCACCTCACCATTGCTGAGGCTGGCTTTGAACTCGCAATTCTCCTGTCTCAGCCTCCCTAAGTGCTGGGATTACAGGCTTGCGCCACCGTGCCCAGCTTCATTTGTTATTAAATGAATTTTTTATCCATAATATTCATTTGTCATTAGTGATAGTAGTAATATTTATTTAAGATGGCTTTAGGAGAGCAGGCATGGGATTTATGGTATGAGAGAGTTGCTAAAATTCTTCCAAGCATTCCTTCCCATGGTGCAGCCATTTCTCACATATGCAAGTGCAGTTTTCAAAAAAATATTTTTAGTTGTAGATGGAAACAATACCTTTATTTTATTCATTTAATTTTTTAATGTGGTGCTGAGGATTGAACCCAGTGCTGCACACATGCAAGGCAAGAGCTGTACCACTGAACTACAACCCCAGCCTGCAAATGCAGTTTTGATTAATAGATGTTTTATTCCAGACACAAACAGAAACTTGAAATTTAAAGTAGTAGTTAGCATTTATAATATCATTAAAAAATCAGGTAACAAGTAATAAATCTAACAAACAATGTTCAAGACCCAAAGACCAAATCCTAGAGAACATTATGGAGAGAAATAAGACTAAAATAAATTAAGTATACTATATTCTTGAATCAGAAGACTAAAAACAAAGTTATCAATTCTTTCTAAATTGACACATAGAATTTATAGGATTATCAAGATAATCCTATAAAAATTCCACCAGTTGTTAATTTTGGTGAAGCCTAAAATGCTTTAAAGAGTAATGTGGATGGAGACAGGAGAATTGTGAGTTCAAAGCCAGCCTAAGCAACGGCGAGGTGCTAAGCAATTTAGTGAGACCCTGTCTCTACATAAAACACAAAATAGGGCAGGGGATGTGGCTCAGTGGTTGAGTGCCCTGGAGTTCAATCCCTGGTACCCCCCCAAAAAAAAAAAGTAATCTGGAAATGCAAGGGCCAACATAATACTATTGAAAAGGACAAAGAGGAAGATTTTGGTCTATAAGATATTAAAACTTCTGAAGACTGTGATATTGGCATACAAATAAACCAGTGAAAAAGAATAAGGAATCCAGAAACAGATCCTGTCATATATGAACATTGGATATATGGCAAAGAAGCCTTGCAAACAGTGGAGGAACAATGCTTTTTTAAAATACTGAAATAATTGGCTATTTACATAAAAACGCAAAGAAACACTATCTCACATTATACACCAAAATTAATTCTGATGGATTGTAGATCTAACAAGAAAGACAATAAAGCTTTTAGACAATAACATAAGATACCTTTGTCCAATCTTTTCCTTGAGAAAAATTTTACTGTATTCTAATTACAGCAAAACTAAGAATTTCTGCTAATCAAAAGGTCCCAGGAAGAAAATAAAAAGAGGTGTGGGGTTGCAGCTCAGTGGCAGAGTGCTTATCTAGCACACGTGAGGCCCTGGGTTCAATCCTCAGTACCACAGGAAGATAAATAAATTTTAAAAAAGGTAGTGTGTCCATCTACAACTTAAAAAATATATTAAAAAAAGTAAAAAGGCCAGTCACAGAGTGGGAAAAGATATTACAACATATACCATTATAAAAGTGTTTGTATTCAGAATATATAAAGAACTTTTATAGATCAGAAAGAAAAGGGCAATCCAATAAAAACTCTGCAAGAGGATATAAATAGAAACTTCCAAGAAGAAAGCGAAATGGCCATATGGTCAATAAACACATGTCAAGGTTTTCATTTTCATTAGTCAGCAGGGCACTGAAAAATTTAAAAAACACATGAGTTACTAGTGCACAGAAAAACTAAAGGTAAAAGTCTGAAAATATGAAGTATTTGTTGCCAAAAGTCTTGACAACAAGAGTTTCCAATTCTCCAGAAAGTATGTGCTTTAACTTGGAAAAAACCCCATGGGCCAGTGCCCACATGGTGGTCCTGTTTTTGGGGGTACCAGGGATTGAACTCAGGGGCACTTGACCACTGAGCCACATCCCCAACCCTATTTTGTATTTTATTTAGAGTCAGGGTCTCATTGCGTTGCTCAGCACTTCACTTTTGCTGAGGCTGGCTTTGAACTCAAGATCCTCTTGCCTCAGCCTCCAGAGCTGCTGAGATGACAGGCCCTTTTCTTAATAGTTGTTTGGCTATAGGTCCCTCCTAACTGCATGGTGCACTTACCTTGGTAGGAAAATAGCGGCTGAATTTGAACTTCTTCAAAGTCAAGGTCATGGAGTAAGTCCCAAAGAAAAGAATGAATGACATGAGTGCCAGGTCTGGGATGAACCGGCAGGAGTTCCCAAGTAGGCGCCCACCATAGCTCAGACACTCCTTCTTGCTCAACAGGGACCAGTCCAGTGCTGTGAGGTTAAGGGGATCGTACTTGGAGACCAAACATAAAAGAGAAAGGGTTAGGACCTTCCTGGCAGGTTGGCTGTGTCCTTCCCTTGCTGTCCCAGACAACCCACACACCCACCACCATGATGCCTTCAGCAACACAATGGTGCTTCAGGGACAGGACTGTTCAAGGAATCATAAGCTGGCAGCTCCCTGGGAAGATTGGAAGCTGCCACTTGCTTTTTGATCATGTTCTGGGATGCACCCTATGTCTTTGCTAGCAATGAGGAACTGTGCAGAGGTTGGGGGAATGCCCTCCTCTTCAGTAGGCTGGACTTCTGTCCCTGTCCATCAACCATGGGTCAATTGACATCTCACATTATTTTCTCCTTTCCTTCCTCTCTGTAACTCCCTTGCCAGTCTGTTCTTAGGTCATTTCAGCTATTTCCCTCCTTTGTGTCCCAGATCCTAAAATTTAGGGTATGCAAAACAACGCAATTTTATATATAAATTTTATATCCTTTGTATCCATGGGTTTCACTTCTGTGAATTAAACCAAATATGAATCAAAAAAAATTTTTTTTTAAATTGCAACTGTACTAACACATGTACTGACTACTGTTACTATTACTACCTAAACGACACAGCACAACCATTTATGTAGCATTTACATTGTATTAGGTATTAGAAGTTATCTGAAAATAATTTAAAATATCCAGGAGATGGACATGTAAATATTATACCATTTTATATAAGGCATTTGAGCATCCATGGATTTTGATATCTTTGAGGATTCTGGAGTTAAACCCCTGTGAATACTGAAGAATGTCTGTATTTATATATTCCTAAGAGTAGTAAAAGGAGAAAGAAAAGGAGAATAATTTATAATACAATTTAATACATATTTTAAAAAGTTAATGTAGATATTTAGAAACAGTTTCATAATAAATTAAACTTATAGCTTACAACTAGCTATAAGTGATGTTTGGATTAAGACAAGTATAATAGATCATTAGAACAAGGTCCCTAATGAATCATGCCTCCTTGCATCCACACTCATTCAGTGTGACATTGTGGTCTTCCTATGGAAGGGGAAGTCTGTTTTCCCACGCATTTGAATTGGTCTTTGACCTGCTTAGACCAACAGAGTGAGGGAAGAAGTGACTTTGAGGCAGTTAAAGGAGACTTGCGGGTTCTGCCCTCACACTCCTGAAAACCAGAAAACACAATGTTGTGATAAACTCAAGACTGAGAAAAGCACACGGAGACACAGGTAGAGCCATTCTGTTCCACCTGAGGCCAGCCCCCAGCAGACTTGCCAGCTTGAAAGGCCACAAAACTTAGTTTAGGTGAAATCAGTGGAACAACCAGTCGTCCCACAGAATTATGAGAATTGTAACTGCTGCTGCTTTTGTTTTAATCCACATTTTCTTTTTTCTGGCGTTAGAGATTGAACCCAGGGGTGCTCTACTACTGAGCCACACCCCCAGCCCTTTTCATTTTTTATTTTGAAACAAGATCTCACTACATTTCCCAAGATGGCTTCAAACTGCCGATCCTCCTGCTTCAGCCTCCCGATTTGCTATGACACTAATTTTGAGGACAGCTTTTTACATAGCAGCATAAGTGAGGAGGTCTGGTGTGGGACTGTCCAATGCTGTCTTGCGTTCTGGGACCCCATCTACTGAATGTCGGATATATCCCTCAGTCACCACATAGAATCTAAAATGCTCCCTGCAGATATTGTTCTTCTGCCTCACTGGTCTGCCCCACTTTTCTTTTCCAGTTTGCCTCTTGTGATTTCCCTGATCTTTCTCCCACTCTCACCTCATCTTAGCTGAAGTCCACCCACTGTCTCCTGCACAGGTTTTATTCTTTTCTCTTTGGCCCTCTGTCTTTGATGCTCCCTTGGCCTGGAATGTTCTTCTCTCTACTGAATCAATCTTCTCCCAACCTTGAACATTCTACTAATATATAGTAGAATATATATATATATATATATATATATATATATAATCATATGGCTTATTAATTTCTAGATATTTTTCTTTGCAGATACATGGATATGAGTATGTTTCTATGGACTATAAATGTATTTATAGCACATTCCACTTTCTCCATGAGGCTTTCTCTGGTCTCTCCAGCTGGTTTTCTTTCCTGCCACCAAGGTTGGAAGAACACATGTGGCCTAGATTTGATGCATGGCATGCCCTGCTCATGCCTCCCACAACTCTTCATGTGCATCTTCACAAGCACATCAAAAGGAAGTTGGAGGCAGGGACCATGTTATCATGTTGGCTTCTTTCTTTCCTCTTTTTTTTTTTTTTTTTTGCAGTGCTGGCAGTTGAAGCCAGGCCTCTCATATGCCAGGCAAGTGCTCTACCATTGAGCTACACCTCCAGCCCCACATTGATTTCTTAGTGCACACAGTATCTTGCACACAATCGAAATTGAGAAACAGGCATTGACTGATTCTTTTCTTTCTCTCTCAAGATCTGGGATTTGGAAAACCTTAGATTAAATTGTCAACTGGGATGTGTCTGAACAGAGTCGCCAACTGCCTGTGCAGGGTAACTTAAGAAGCAACCTCAGGGACACTAAAGGCCTACACATCTCTCCCAAGGCCTATGAAGGCTACCCTTCACCTGGATTTGAGGTTTGTACCATTAGACCCACTTAAGTGGCTCCTGAAGGCCACCACTCCTCATTATTGGGAAAGGCAGACCAGACCTAGAAGCCCCAGGGACTAAGGAGGTAAATGACAGGTCAGCTTCATTAGGGTGGGGGAGAACTAATAAACTTTCTAGGACTAGGGAGTGGCATTGTTGGGTGGGAATTAGTGGTCCAAGGTAGAGAGGGAAGGACAACCAAGAAAGATGAAAGGAAAACTTTGTTTCCAGCTGTGTGTGCAGCCCTGTTACCATTTCTCACTGCTACCTCCCCTTTATTTGTAGGTGTATATCATATTTATGCAAATGGATGTAATAGATGAGGCATGTTTTAAAGTGGGATGTTTACAGTACGTACTTAAAAGAACACATTTGCAAAGCTCTGAGGATGCCCCTGGGATTGACCTCTGCAAGGCTGGGTTGCCATGAGTTGATCTCGGTTTCCTAACTCTTTTCACTACCTACCCCCCACACAAAAGCACCTGAACGTCTGACCTAAGAGGAAGGGACTTACCAGAGAAGCATTGAGGTTTGGTGCTGGCGAGGCTGAGGCATTGAACACGGTTGTATTCACTGTAGATGAGCAAGGACATGGGGAAGGTCAGTGGCTTCTGGATGGGGAGCCTGCAACCCCCACAGAGTTCCCACCCTCTCCCCTCTCCCTCCAGTTCCCTAGCGCCAAACTGATTTCCATCATGAGGGCAGCTCATCATATCTGGCCCCTCTTTACCTTCTTCACTTTGCCTCTCTTGCCCCTCTCTTGAGGGATGGGTTGGTGGAAGGGAGCCTGGGCCAGAACTCAGACATAACAGCTGGGCCAGCTGTTCTAGGACATCTCCTGCCTGACAATAAACAGCTGGGGTTTTTTTTACAAACTGAAATAAAGAATCTGTTGCTAAGACAAGTTGGTGAATAATGTGCCTTGTGAATCCCTACTGGCCACTGGACCCATTTCTGTGCTGTTAGACTTAACATTTTTAAAGGAGTGACTACATGCCATGCACTATGCCAAACCCATATACATACTCATTTAAGTTCCCAAATCTCCATGAAGTATCCCCATTTTACAGATGAGATAACTGAGGCCCAGAGAGGTTAACTTGTCTATTGCCCAAGGTCACAGAGCTCATACTTGGAGCCATGATCCCATCCCAGGCAGGCTGGCCCAGAGCATATACGCCTCCCAGTTCTGCACAACAAGCGTTGCCATCCCTCCCTTCCACCAACACTTCCCTTCTCTCCTGCCCCTTTCCATATGTGCTTTTTTTTTAAGGTCAGCTGGGCCTGTTTGAACTTTTTTGTTTTGACATTATCTTCTCTAATCTGCTCCTTTAATAGAAGACAAGGAAAATATAACTTGGGTGTAGGGCCTAAAGAAGAATCAGGAATCCAAAGGCTCTGTTCTTAGTTGTTCCCCCTGTCTCTTGCCAGGCACTGTCCTTCTCTCGCCTCAGTGTCCCTTACTTTAAGTGGAGCATCTAAGGGTCCCTTCAGGTCCCTGAATGAAGCTGGAGGAAAAATAATCTCCCTCCTCTCATTTCCATGTGGACTCTTCCACTCTCTGTCCTGCTCTCTGTCAGGCCTCCCTTGCTCCTTCCTGTGGGGAGAGCTTATCACCCCCACAGGGGGCTCCCCAGGGTGTGTGGCCACTCATGATAAAGGCAGGCTTTCGAGGACCACTGCTTGCCCTCTCTCTTCCTACTAAACTGCAGGGGTGGAAGTGAAGGCCACGCTCGCCTCACCCTCCTCCTCCAAGTGAAGGCAGAGGAAGCAGTTCCCTTGTCGTAGGTGTGGGGAGATCAAGGAACCCCGGCCAGTTTGCTGGCAATAAGCCTGAAATGGACTGCAAGCCTCATTTGGCCCCTGCTGACTGTCTACATTTGATCAGGAACTCAGAGAGAAGAGCTTAATCTTGAAGCTTCTCCCAACCTCTAACAAGAGGTCCACAGGGTTGGATAGACCACAGTACCCCTCTAAGGTGCTCACTTCTGGGGCAGCTGGACTGGGTAGCTGAGAAAGTCAGTCTTTCTCAGCTTGTGGAACATTCCTAAGAGTTTTACAAAACCCAAAGGTTTGTTCAGATTGTTCTGACAAAAGTGTCACTTACTAGAAATCAAGGACATCTATTGCCTTTCCTCACATTGCTGAACAAGAGAACACGACGCACAGTTAATATCAGGGACAGAGAAGCTAAGCAAGAAGCTGCCTCAGGGCCAACCACTCACATGCTAGAGAATTCCCTGTTGTGAATTCAAACATTTTCCACCACCCAGTGTTTTTAGGCCAGATATCCTCTGGATACCTTCAGCTTAGGCTTATCAATTATTTTATATCAAGAACTTTATAGAGTTTATCTGAAAGCTGCTAAAGATGAAGATGGAAGAAATATAACAAGGAAAATTCCAGAAAGGGTCCAAAGATATTGTAAAATTCTAGTGTGCAAAAAGTGGTACTCACTTGGGATTGAAAGCAGCCAAATCAGTGTTTGCAGCATCCATAAATAGAATACAAATCAGTTACAATGGAAACAAAATTAAATACAAAAAGAAAGTGCCCCCAAACAAGCGCTTATTAGGAAGAGTGACAAAGAATGATAGTATGCCATAGTTGGGCTGGTTTTTTTTCCCATTGAACCTAGGAATATGGAATAATTAGCAAGTAGATGACTCATGAACTGAAAAGAAAACCACAGTTAGTTCCCCCCTCCCTAGTTTCCTACATATCTAGAACTTTCCTTTCCATATTCTCCTATGGTTCTGGTTCCAGTTCCTTTATTCTCAGTGAAGAGACTGAAGATCTAATCTTATTGGAGTTAGTAGCTAATAATGGCTCAGTGTTACTAAATAATAGTCAAGAGAGTAGAGACTCTCAAACTTGAGAGTGCATCAGAAACACCTGGAAGGTTTGTTAATCTATAGATGGTTGGACCCTGCCCCAGTTTTTGATTCAGCAGTTCTGGGGTAGGACCCCCAAATTTGCATTTCTGACAAGTTCTCAGATGGTGATAATGCTGTGGGTCTGGGGATCACACTTGGAGAACCACGACAACAGCATGACCCAAAAGAATGAAGTGACATCAAGCACCTGTGCAAGACCAGAGAGGAAGCTATTTGGAAATGACATGGCTTTGTTATGCTCCTTGAACGCTACTTTGTATGTTTCTACGTCCCCTGTTTCTAGGGCATCTCTAGGTTTGGTTTCTCCTGTGGATAGATGATTCTCAGAAGAGCCAAAGGTCTTCATATGACCCCAGAATTTGGAACGTTTATGGAAAGAGATCAAGGAATATGATTCTAAAAGTCATGTTTGTGGGAAATTTGTATTCAGTGCAATGAATCCAGAGTATGAAATGCACAAGCTGTAAACAAAAGCACCCAGATGGAACTTGGCCCCGAGACAGGGTTTGCCCTAGAGCAGAATCAAAAGGGCCAGTGGGTACAATCTCCTTAATGCTCTAGACAAGCAATGTGCCCTGACTCAGGACCAAGGGTAGCTTTACCTGTCACTGGATTTTAATAGAATAACTCAAAATTAATTATAGAAAAAAATGTATAGTAAAAAAATGACTTCTTTACAAAATCAGGGCAGTGACAGGGAGAGGGGGTATAATCATAACCACACTCCTTGCAGGCAGGGCATTTTTATCTTCCATAAAGCCCCAAAGACCCTCAAAAACGTGCCACAAATGTTTTTGATTGACTTGTGATCACATTTTTTAAACCACAGTAATGCTGTTTGGATTTTTTGTTTGTTTGTTTGTTTGCTTGTATTTTTTAGCAGTAGTGAGGATTGAACCTAGGCCCTCGTACAAGCTAGGCAAGCACTCTACTATTGAGCTGCACCCCCAGTCCTTTTTTTTATTATTTATTTATTTATTTATTTTTTAATTGTAGATGGACACAATGTCTTTATTTTATTGCTTTGTATGTGGTGCTGAGAATCGAACCCAGGGCCTCACGCATGCGAGGCAAGCGCTCTACCACTGAGCTACAATCCCAGCCCCACCCCCAGTCCTTTTAAAATTTTTTATTTTGAAATAGTTTCACTAAGTTTCTTCAGGCTGGCCTCAAACTTGAAATTCTCCTGCCTCAGTCCCCTCAGTAGTTGGGATCACAGATGTGAACCATCCTGCCTGGATTACAGTAATGTATTAAAGGACTGAAACCCCCACTTGCTTACTTCCTTTAACAAAATCTGGGCATAGATTTGAAAACCTCAAGATCTCCACAAAACTGGCAGAGCCAACATTGATGTCTCTCTTTTATATTTAGGAAAACTGAGGTTTGGTGTGACCTTGGGTGGCCTCTGGGCCTCAGTTTGCTCTCTGTGAGTCCAGCCTGGTAGTGCTTGGAGAAATGTGGGTGGATCTCCTGTTCCTGCTCTGCAGCACCCTGGGTACATCCCACTGAAGGCTCTCAGGGCCATGCTTATGGCTGTAAGGGAGGTCAGGAGATCAGACTCTATGAGAAATCTTAAGTTTCCAGATGACAGGTTTTGGTCCAGAAAGTAACTCCACAGGAATGGCACTAAATACTTATCAAGTTGACCAGTTAGTTGATTAAATCTCCTGCTCAGTGTGGGGATCCCTTTTACAATGTCCTCCTTGGCACACAGACATTCAGAGAGTGCAAGTAACTGGCTAGCAACCAGGGAGGTGGATATTTCCCATGATGGTGATTCCCACCATTGCACAATTTTCCCTAAAGTCAGCAGCATCTGGTTCCCTGAAACTCTGGCTCCTTGATGTGTTCTACATCCCACGGTTAGAGAGGGTGAATGTGGCCCCTTGTGTCATGAGAGTTCTTCTCTCATATCTTTCTTATCCCTAGGAAGCTAAATAACCCCAGGTAATCCAACTGTTTTTCTAATGACATGATTGGCAAGCCCTTCACACCGGACATGTTCCTGTTTGTAGGGATGTTCATCCATCTGATGTGCTCTCACCTTATGAAGTATGAGACCACATCAGCAGCAATGTGTTGGGAATAGGTGTCATGCAATGATAGGGCTGAGAGGGGCTTTAGGCACCAAACGCTCTACCTCTGGCTTGGGTAGCGTGCCAACAGGTATAGGTTCCACATCACCCTGCACTGAGGCAAATCGTGCCTTTATGCTGTCCTGATACACCCCCATGCCCTTCTGATCATAACCCGAGGAGTTGATATTAGAGCTACTGTTCCCTTGGTTTCCTTCCCAAAAACTGGGTTCAAGACCCTGCGTGGCTCCCTTGGAAGGCCTGGCTGAACAGCCGCTCTCAAGCAGGCTCACTCTCCTGCATTTGATAGAGAGCTGTAGTTCTAGGAGATAGTAGGTGGGTGGGTGGGTGGGGACCCAGGGCATGTCTGGGGTTACCGGTCACCTGTGTCAGGGGCGACGCACTCGCATTTGTAGGTGGTGATGGAGTCGGGCTTGAAGTCCATGTTGATGGGGTAGTACCTGAAGGCACCGATCATCTTCTTGATGGCATCGTAGATGAAGATGAAGCTGATGAGGGTGGAGAAACCCTCCTCGGTGAAGCGGGTGATATATTTGATGATAAAGCTGGCGTCTGTGGCCACCAGGATAAGGCACTGGATGGCTGAGTGTAGGCCAATCCAGAGGCGGAACTCCATGTAGTCCAGGCCGTTGCCTCTGGAAGGCAGAAAGAAAGTGGGGGTCCTCCAGTCCAGGGCTCCTGTGCTCCCTAGACCCACCCTTAGCAGTTCATCTCCCCCTCTTGTGGCACAAGTGTCCTCCTAGGTACAGTAAGAGGACTGTAAGGGATAATTCCTGCGTGGGGTTGCCTGATTTTTGAGAAGCCTAGAAAAGGATCTCATGGAAGTATGCAGGAAGGTGCTGAAACAGTGCTCACACAGTTGGTGATAGACACCCAGAAGGAGTGAAAAACAGGAAATTCCAGATGAACAGGGCTTGGAGCAGGCCTTAGGCATAGTTGAGTCCAAACCCTTGTGTTGTAGATGAGGCTGCTGAGCCTGGAGTGGCAGGAGTTGCCTGGGTTTAGGTGCAGCCTTCTGACCTCCAGCCCAAGACTTTTCAAACACAATACCAACTTTCTTTTTTTTTTTTTTAAATATTTTTTAGTTGTTGATGGACACAATGTCTTTATTTTATTGCTTTGTATGTGGTGCTGAGGATCGAACCCAGGGACTCACGCATGCGAGGCAAGCGCTCTACCGCTGAGCTGCAATCCCAGCCCCACAATACCAACTTTCAAGTCATCATTTCTCATGAACAGCATGGTGTGAATCTTCTTTGTGTGGCCTGGATTGCTCCCTATGAGCTGTGCTAATACACACTGAGATAGTTTAAAAGCAGGTAGCTAGCAGAAGTTAGGAGGATCCGCCTGACAGCCCCTCCCTTGTTAAAAGTGGCTCTGGCACTTCACAGGCCCTGCCTCCCTTGTGGGCTTGTTCCTCTGCCCTGGCCTTGGCTAGATGCTGTGGGGCATCACCAAAGGGCACCTACTTGCTGAAGTCGAAGAGGAGCTTCTCGAAGATGAGGATCGGCCCCGTGCTGCTGAGGATGATGAGAGGCTGTCCCGAGAAGAGGCAGAACAAGGAGCCAGCCATGGCAGTGCCCAGGAAGCTCTCCATCACTCCCTGGGGGCATGAGAAGTGTGAAGCTTAGCAGAGGTAACAGAAGGGGCTTCTTCATACTGGTTGCAACCCAGCTCTCTCTCCAAGAGCCTTGATTCATCCTTTGTTCTGGCCTCTCTTCTCTCCGGATTTTGCTTCCCATCTCCCACAACTTGCCACCATAGCCAGTGTCACCCTAGTTAAATTTGGATGAAGATCCCTGTGACTTGCTTTTGGCACCCCAGGTCCTAGAAAACCATGCATATGCTTGTCCCTGTGTCCATCCTACTCACAAAGGACTGCTCATTCATTTAATCATTCATTCATTCAAACATCTACATGATGTTTTTAGATCTCAGATCATTCATTCTTCCAAAATCCATTAAGTGCCTGCTATGTACCAGGCATTGTGGTAGATACTGGAGACCCATCAGTACCTATCTTATTCCTTATGGGAATAAGATAACCCATATTCAATCTAGTGGGATATATAGATAAGGAACCAATTTACATATATCAGGGTTTTTCAACCTCAGCACTATTGGTATTCCAGGGAAGATAATTCTCTGTTGTGCCATCTGTCCTATGTATTGTAGGATGTCTAGCAACCTCCATGGCCTCTACCTAGTAGAAGTCAGGAACCATTCCTCCCAGTTGTAATAATCAAAACTATCTCTGGATATTGCCAAATGTCTCCTAGGTCAAAATCGCTCCTGTTGAGAGCCTCTGTTAAGGAGTGTAATAAACTGGGATGGATTCTGGGTGTCATAGGAGCATACAATAGGAGAGAAAAGGTAGAAAGGCCACCATAGAGCTGGGTGCGGTGGTGCACGCCTGTAATCCCAGCACTTAGGGAGGCTGAGACAGGAGAATCGTGAGTTCAAAGTTAGCCTCAGCAACGGCGAGGCGCTAAGCAACTCAGTGAGACCCTGTCTCTACATAAAACACAAAATAGGGATGGGGTTGTGGCTCAGTGGTTCAGTATCCCTGAGTCGGATCCCTGGTACCAAAAAAAAAAAGGCCACCCTAGATGTATGGAGGTGGAAGCTGAGACCCAAAACATGAACAGGGATTGGCCAGGAGAATAGGGTTAAGTGAAGTAAAGAGAATGGGTGTCGGGCTGGGATTGTAGCTCAGCGGTAGAGCACTTGCCTCGCATGCGTGAGGCCCTGGGTTCGATCCTCAGCACCACATACAAAGCAATGAAATAAAGACATTGTGTCCATCTACAACTAAAAAAAAAAATTAAAAAAAAAAAGAGAATGGGTGTCCTCAAAGAGGGAACAGTGCATTCAAAGGCTGTAGCTGAAAGGGAGCATGTCTTTGAAAAACTTAAAGATGATAAGGATTAATGGAAAACAGATTGTAGAATGGGTGAGTAGATCAGGAATGCTGAGAAAGAATACTAGGAGGTAAGGCTTGAGAGGCAAGTAAAGCCACGCCATAAGGGCCACCAGGAGAAGCCAGGATTTAGGAGTTAAGGATGATGCCTCATTTCCAGTGTGCACAGCTGGATGAATCATAGTGTTGCTTGATAGGCTGGGAAAGGCCTATGCAGGTCAGGAGAGAAGAAAATAGATGCAGTGCCACCTGTGTGAGTTGGGGGATTCCAAGGTGCAGTCATAGGGACATGCCTGGAAGGCAGCTGGATACTGGACCTGAAACTCAGGAGAGAGATGTGGGCTGGCGATAGGCATTCATCTCAACCTACCTGGGAAAATGAGCCCTTTCCTTGGGGTCCTGACCTTCCCAATGACTACTCCCTAAGGCCTCCATTGGAAAGGAGACAGGAGGATGTCTTTGCTGAGCTATTTTTCCCAGGAATGTCTGAGTGGTTGTCATGGTAACAACTTACCATCCTTCTATAAATGTCTTAACTCCAAGCTAAAAAACCAAAGTTGGTATAAAAAAAAGTGGGGAGAAAGTCACAATTAGCAACTCAACTAATTGTGCTGATTAAGTTCATTAAATTATCAGTAGGTAAGGTGCCAAATAACAAAGTAGATAATTCCTCTTTAAATTTTGGCATATTATATCATACTTAAATTTAGTCATTAGTAATTAATACTTTCTTTTTCTTTCTTTCTTTATTGTCTTTTTAAGGGTAAAGTGTTATAAAAAGGAATGGACTAAACCTAGACAGTGACTGAAACTTGCCACCAGGTGGCAGCAGATTTTACTTACTGTTGTACTCGGGTCCCTGCTCGCACACACCTGATAGTTGTCGGTGGCATCTCCCAGAAGCCCACCAAAGGTGATTGCGTTGGTGATACAGCCGAGGTAGATGAATAGGATGGCAGAGATGGACTGAATATGGAAGCCATCATAGAAGTCACTTGGGAACCAGGGCAGCTTCCTCTTGACATCCAGACACAGTCCACCAAAGAACCTGTTTGAAACAGGCCCAGGAGTGGCTTCCTTAACACAAACACCAGTGCAGAGGCAGGGTTATTTTTAGGGTCGCATAGAATCTAGGGTGAGGAAGGGAATTTGTCTAGGGGTAGATGGGAACAAAGACCTTTCCACCAGAACATTTGGAACCAGAGATGAATTCTTGCAGGACCAAAAATGTGTAGTCAGCACCATCCACCCTGGGAAGGGTGGACATAGCCTGTTTGAGGGAAGGAAGTTCTGATGGGACTATCCCATAGAAATGAACATCCTGGGATCCTCAGATGATGGTCCTCCTCACATCCCTGACCATCTACAAGGTCCCCATGCCGGGTAAATACAGGTATGGCCAACTCTAGAAGATGAAGACATCCTAGGTTATAACACAAACTCATTAAGGGTACATACAAACCTTTATAATTGGTTTCTTTGCTCCCTGGAACAACTGAGTTGGGAATTTAGTTTTGGGGACAGTTTTTACTGGGGATGCTATTCCACAGAATTCCTAAACCTGTACTTATCATAGTGGGGTTTCTCAGCCTCTGCACTATTGATATCTTGGACTGGATAATAACAATGCATTGTACGGTATTTAGCAGCATCCCTGGTTTCTACCCATTGGGTGCCAATACCATCTCCTCTCCATCTCCTCTGTGACAAATGAAAATGTGTCTGAACATTGCCAAATCTCCTGAACCACAAGGTAGAGAGTAGCAGAGGACAGTGGGGACTGGGTGAAGATTAAGGAAGGGAAAAGTTGTTTTCAGTTGAAAACCAGTAGTATAGAGCCAATGGTACATAAACCATGACTTTGTTCTCAAAGTCAAGTTTTGTACATGGCTTTCTAGGGCCACATCCTTTCTTAAACCTAGATCAACCTGAGAGATTCCAAGAGCTGGCAAAGAACTCAGGCCAGGAGAATTTTTTTGTCTCAGTTCTCTTAAAATAAAAGGAAAAAAAAGTTTTTGAATAGGTAACATTAAGTTTTAAAAAAGATACTATTATGTGTCTATGTTCTCAAAAAAGGTACATTAAAGCCCTGACTACCAGTGCTTATGAATGTGACTTTATTTGGAAATAGGGTCTTTGCAGATATGATCAAATTATAACGAAATCATTAGGGTGAGCTCTGACCCAATAAGATGGGTGTCCTTATAAAAAAGGGGGGGGCATTGTTACATGAAGACAGACCTACCAGGAGAAGGCCCATGATGACACAGACAGAAACTGGAGGGACACTGCTGCAGGCTAAGGAATGACAAGAATTGTTGGCTCCCACTAGAAACTAGAAGCAGGCAAGGAAGGATTCCACCCAGAGTCTCCAAGGGAATATGGCCCTGCCCACATCTTGATTTTGAACCCGTGGAAGAATAACCTGGTGTTTTGTACCAGCTAGTCTGTAGTGCTCTGTTTTGGCGGCCCTACGAAATGAATATAGGTCCCACAGGGTGTCTAGCAAAAAGTGGGTTCCTCCACTCCTGAGTCGGACCTCCTAGTGCCCTCTCCTGAGGCCACCTTTCTCAGAGGGTTGAGAAGAGGGGCTTGGTGGCCTTAGGAAGGAAAACATTACAGTGCCTGCTCTATGGCCCAAAGGTGGTGCTGTACCCAGTGGTGGGGAAGGACACTAAAATGGTGGAAAGGAGAAAAGTTGGAAGTATAGCAGGGTCTCTCTCAGGCCTGGGGTGGGCACCTTCCTGTCCAGATAAGCTCCTCCCCAATTTCATGCACAGCTGGCATCTCTGAATCGTCCCCACTGCCTGCTGCACCAGTCCCACCACCGCCAGCACCGCCGCCACCGCCTCCTCCTCCAGCTGAGCCGCCACCTCCTCCCACGGAGCCATTCATTTGGCCTAAGTCAGCCAGGGAGAACACAGATTTCCTGGAAGAGAAGGGGGATGGGAGAGAGGGGGGTTCTCAATGCTCCAATAAAAATTATGAAATATCTTAAAAGACAGGGAAATGCAGAAAGCGATCTAACAATACCCACACAGAAGTCACCCCAGATTTTACAGATGTTCACGTTTAGCCACATGTATTTCTGATTTTTTACAAAGGGAAATAAAATGATACCAACAAAATTGCTTTCCCTCATCCCCCACACCCCATCCTCATCCCTTCAACTCATATATACACCTCTTGTCAGCAGAGGTCACTTTCTTGGGTGGCTCAATTCGGATATTTGGGTCCCATTCTCCAGGGGGAAGGACAATGACCTCATCCAGAAACTCATCAATTCCTGCGATCAGATCCTCCCGATTGCGGGCTTTATAGGCCACATCACTGAAGAGCTGGCAAGGATCGGGGAAGAAAAAAAGGGTCAGCTTTCTTTTTGACGTTTCCTTCTTCTCCACCTCCTAGGAGCGCATCACAGCTAGTTGCAATGGAATCCCTTTCAACCGCTGCCAACTTACTCAGTTTGGGGGATAAGAACACAGTACCAGGGGAAAATAGGACCCAACTGGAAAGAGCCAGCACCAAGGCAAGACAGCCCAGTTGCTATCTGAAGCCTGGGTTTCCATATTCCTTCTGTAGGGCTTTGGTTCAATTACTGAACCCTTCTGGCTTCAGTTTTCCACAGAGTGAGCACATTAGAAAACCTCTGTAGAGTTCAGTCCAAGAAGCTCAGATATTTCAAGTCCATGTATTACTTTCTAGCCCTTCACTCTTGGAGGGTCAGGTTGCCAGCTGTCTCCAGAACATGCTCTCTGACTTATAGATTAGATCAGGTTATATTTATGTTTAAAGTCCTCTGGGCAGCCCATCTCTCTGGGGACAGTGTGCGAACTCTAGGATCTGCTCACAGGTTCTGCATAATCTCTGATACACCTCTCTGGTGTCACTTCCTGTCCTCAAAGCTCTTACACTGAGCCTGCATTGGATAACTTCCATTCAGTTTCTCTGAGCCTTGATTTCTGTTCCTTTTGTCTGAAGGGCTTGCAGCTGGGCTCTCCTCATCTGAGTTGTAGAGCTTCTTCATTTGTGAAGCCCTCCTCGACTGCCTACGCAGGTAACACATGGTTAATTTTATTATTATAGATCTGTCTCTCTCACTTGATGGGTGCTTCTAAAGGACATTGACTTATCCCTGAATCTCATAATCTTCAGTACTCTGCACGGGGTCTGGTATACAGTAGGTGCCGAAATGTGCTTGTTGGATGACTCAGTGAATGAAGAAGCAGTGCTGGTACAGGAGCTGTGACATTCAAGAGTACATGCTCCTCGTCACCACTTACATCATCTACCATCAGGGTCGCAATGGCACGGCCAATTTCATTGTAGGATTTTGCTCTTCCAGAAGGTCCCAGCAGTATGAACAGAAATCTACAAAGAAGATGAAGTACAAGGAGGAGGAGGAAAATGAGAAGGAAAAATAGGAGCAGGTAGAGAGAGAGATTCTTCGGTCCTCAACAGTACCCATTGCTAAATTTTTAACTTCCCTCCTTTTTATTTTTATTTTTTTGTTTTTTGGTGTTGCAGTACTAGGGATTGAACTCAGGGCCTCATGCATACTGGGCAAGTGCTCTGCTGCTGAGCTACACCCAAGCCCTTAGCTTCTCTCCTTTGGATTTTATATTTGTTGGAGCTTGTTGCACTAAGCTCCCCCTGGAGCATCCTCACCTTTGTTTTGCTGCCAAAGCCCACCCAATAACTTCTCTCTCTGCTAGTGCCTCCTTCTGTCTTATGATTATTTTGAATAAACTCTCAAACTCTTGTCCAGCAAATATCTACCTTTAGAGGTGCACAGATTGCTGTACATACAGACAGCTGGCACCCTCAGGACTAGCATGGTGGCAGGTTTCATAGGCTCTCTCTCACCTGGTAGGGACGGGCACCTCAGTCACCCCACCCAGCATGGCAGACTGGATGAGACGCACAAATGCAATGAAGGGCTGGTCCAGGAAGTCCACCTCACCCACAAGTACATTGGAGGCTTCTGAGTCCTTGGGGATCTTCTTCATGAACTTGTTTTTCCGCTGCTCAGGGAGGGGGAAATGAGATACCAAAGAATACTCTACATGTTGTTTCTCCCTCACTGGAGCCTAACTTAAAATTTTTTCCAGAACTTCTCAAGAGATTAAAAGAAATAATCAAACACTTTCCTTGATTCTGCAGGTGAGAGACTCAATGTCGATTAACCCCAGAGACCAATTAAGTCTTTGCAGATGGGAAAACACAGATACTGACTTGACCCTAAAGCATTATTCGATGGGAGAAGACTGCTTAATTGCAGTGTAGGCCAAGGGGTTGAGAAGACAACCCTAAGCCCTGCTGGACAGCCTTCTTTGTCCAAGCCAATCGCAGCATTTACAGTCCAGCAGACCATACCTCCCCTTCTGCTTCACCCTTTGGTGGCAGAGGGAGAGTGAGGCACTGTTCTGATGGCCAGGGTGGACAGGCTTCGTTTTCCCCTTATCACTTGCTTCTTGGTCATAGGAAGACTGGTGACCAGTCTCTAAGTCTGCAATTACCCAAGGTTGACCACCACAGGACCTCCTAGGAAACTCATAACTTCTGCAACTTTCCAATTGAGATTCTCAAGGTGGCCTGAGACTGTATAGTCCCTCTGACTAGTGTCTGCCCAGGGCAGGAAGATCAAATAGAGTGATAGGGTATGATATGACAGGTATTGGACAAGCCCTCTGGCCAAATTTGTTCTGTTTATGTTTATGTTTATGACTTCATTTCCCCTGAGCCCTCTTATGATGCAAATGCCCCAGGGATAGTCCATACAATCTCTTCTTAGTCCTTATCCTAAGATGAATTACTTTTTCAGATTGCTTTCTCTCTGGGCAGCAAGGAGATGGATAAGAGGCAGAGATGATTTTGTAGGAGGAAGGAGAGGGAGGGCAGGGCTGATTTCAGTCTATAGTGGCAGACACAGAATGGAGGCCAGCACCTTGAGGTGGAAGCCAGGTCTGAAGGGAGCTTCTATGGACATCACAATTTCCTTCCAGTCCCCTCTGTTGGAATCTCTGCAGTGGGCACAGAAATGTCTATTTCTTGTAGGCTCAGTGAAGACACAGGTTCCTTGTGTCTCTTCTTGTCCCAGTGGAGGGGTCAGTTGTGGACATGGCCATGGCCAATGGGTCCTTCCCCTTTTGTGCCAATTGTTTCCTGATTTGGCTCTTGGAGGGTAGGACACACACTGGATAGGGTGGCCGACCAGCCCAAGGAAGAGCACATGAACAAGGCCTGCACCCTTATAATCTTTAAATCCAATGGAAATAAACCAAACCTCCAGAACAACCAGGCAATCAGCAACAGCCCCAGGATCCTAACATAGTGACAGTAAGCAAGGGCAGGAGTTGATATGAATGCCAGAGTCCCTAAGACTCAAAAAGTCCCTTTGTCTCAGGCATAGTCAGCTGATTAATAATAAGCAGTGCTGTTTAGGATAAAGAGCTGGGTGTGCCAGGAAAGCCACTGTCCTCATGCCAGCACCCATGGCCCCAAGCATCAGACTGGCAGAAGAAAAGGAGGTGGGGGAGAGGAAGGAGTTCAGGGGAGAAAAGAAGAGTTGGGGCGGGCAGGAGCACGTGGGAGAATGAGGCTCTGAAAGCAACACTGCAGAATGCCCCAACACACCCACTTGTAATCCAGAAAAGAAGAGGAATTGAAACAATTCTTTCTTGCAAGTTGTGACATATTTGGTCAGGAAGTCAGGGTAGTGGCAACACGGAAATGGAATCATGCTGGTATTCTGGTCACACTGACTTGGCTATAGCCTGACACAGGCTTGTCCAACTAGGGATCTATGGGACCCCACTTCCTGAACCAGGGGGACTCTGGCCTAGCCCTGCCATACAGGGTCCCTGCAGCAGAAGAAGCTATGTGAATCCACTCTGTTCACTGAAAACCCACTAGTTGGGGGTGGGCATGGAGCACAAATCAATGATGAGTGCAGGGCTGATGCTTTTGGGCTCATACCTAAAGAGCACCCAAGGGGTACCAAAGCACTGATGTCACAAATGTTGAGAAGCAGCATCGGGTGCCCATCAGGAGAAACAGATGCTGGTACCAGGTGCTAAGTTCCAATCCCTAAATCAAGGAAGCATTGTATGGCAAAGTGACAGCCAGTATTATTAACTCCACTGATACTTTTATCAAAATAAGTTATGAAAGACTTTTCTAGGTAATGCTTTCTTATCCTGGGTCCTTTGTCAGTGTGCATGACTGTAATAAAGTGGTGATCCTCTACAAATAATTTCAGGATACTGACTGGTTTCTAAATTGCTCCTAAATAATCAGAACTAAAATCAGGCTGCCTGGGTCATGTCATGGTTCTGCCATCTTTCAGCAATATGGCCTTGGGTGTGCGTTATTTAACTGCTTCTAGTTTCAATGTTCTCTCATGGGTAAAATGGGGATGTTGGAGTTGCCTGCATATGTACAGAAAATGCTTGGCACAGTGTAACACATGCTGTATGTGGACCTTAATGCTGGTTGATGTTATTGTTGTTATTATTTTAGTATTTTGGATATGAGGACTGTTTTTGTTTTGCTTTCCACCAAACTTGGGGGTGCCTTGAAGGTGCAGTACCCTAGCCAGACTCAGTTAGTACCTGACTGATGGACTAGGCAGAGTCACCAAGGGAACTTAATTCCTATGCCTCAATTCCTGAGGGAACTTAATTCCTATGCCTCAATTCCTATGCCTAAATTCCTAAGCCTCAATTCCTATGCCATCTTTAAAGGTGCAGGATCACAGGGAAGGTAAAGCTATGCATCCTTGCTCTGTGTTCTCTCTCCCAGGAGACAAATCCAAGTTCAGGGACAGCTGGTACCTTATCTGAACACATTGTTTTGTCACCCATTCCTGGCCACTCAGGGCCTGGCCCAGAGCCAGCACCCAGACTCAGTCAGTACCTGAATGATGGGCTAGGAAGTCACTAAGGCAGCCCAGAGTCCCCCTCAAGGGTCCTTCCTGGAGACTGTCACTCCTTTGTTGTTCCCCTAGGAGCTCTCTGCCCCTGAAAGAAACCCAAAGGATTCTCCCTGCCCAGCCCTCCACTGCAGCCAAGCTCAGAGGCTTTTCTACCTGGTCTGTGTTTGGGGTGTGAGAGATGTCATTCATACTTCTGCTCTGGGCGTGACCTAGGAGAGAAGGAAAAGAAGGTTCATCATGGGAAGCCAGAATCTTGCAGGTCCTTTCCCTTGGCTCCTACTCATTCCTTTCCCATGTTTATAACAGAAATAAGAACTTCTCCCCTTAATCCTGCAGTCCCCCTAAGCTGACATACTCTCATTCTCTTTCCCTTCAATGGTGACTTTCTTGAAAACGTAACTAAACTCCAGGTTCCTTTTCTTCCTTCTCACTTCTGAATCTGCTGCACTGTAGTCTCCACCTCTTGGCTTCACCCTCTTGTACTTAACTAAGATGTCTATTCCAGGTGTGGGCTCTGTGCCTTACTCAGATGTGAGGAGGGACAGAGATGCAGTTTTAGGTGAGGTGCCAGAGGGACCAGTTTCACCTCCATCCTCCATGACCCATAACAGTGTTTGGAGAGGGGCTGAGAGAGGGGAAGGAGATGGGCTTCCAACAGTGAAAGTGTCGTCTGAACTGCCAAGAGTTCCTTCCTCTGGGAATCAGCTTTCATTTCCCACTAGCAGCCCAATCCAGTGGACACTCTCAGATCTAGAATTTCGTGCTTTTGGTCTATGATCACTCCTTGCTTCCAGAACATTGTTCTCCTCTTGTTTCCATCCCAGGAGCCTCTCCTTCTTGACTCGCCTTAGGGTCTTGTCTTGTCACCCACTCAGAGGCCTCACCTTTTCCTCCTTGGCCACTCATACCCACTCCTGGTGCTCCCACTGCAAATCTGGCCTGATGACACGGAGGATGGACCTCCAGTCTCATCTCTCTTCTGGGCCCCACACCCACTGGAGCAGCCTCATCTGGCACCGCAAACTCAACTCATCATCTTCCACTAAACCCTTCTCCCTACAGGCCCAATTCCACTCAATGCCTCTTTTCTTCCACTGATCAGCCGTTCAGAGAGGAGCCTGGGAGCCAGCCGTGGCCATTCCCTCTTCCTCCTCTTCTCTCTGACTTCACACAGGTGGTTATATGCCACATTGGTCCTTTCCTCTGCGTTCCTGAATGCAGGTGCAGTCTCTTGCTTTCAGTCTTGCCCACTTCTCATTTATTCTTTTTCTGTTTTTCTTTTGGTACCAGGGATTAAACTCAGGAGCACTCAACCACTAAGCCACATCCCCAGCCCTATTTTGTATTTTATTTAGACAAAGGGTCTCACTGAGTTGCTTAGCACCTCGCCATTGCTGAGGCTAGTTTTGAACTCTCCATCCTCCTGCCTTAGCCTCCCGAGCTGCTGAGATTATAGGCATGTGCCACTGCACCCAGCTTGTCTATTTCTCAGATAAAAATATGACTATGGCATGCTCCTGCTTTGAGCTTTACAGTAGTCCCCATTACCCTCAGAATGATGTCTGGGTTCTTTTGCTGGGCACACAAGGCCCTCTTTGATTTGACGGTCTCTTCCCCTAACCCTTCCACTCCTGGTGAACTGAACCATTCTTTCTCTTGAGATCTCCTTCCCTTTGCCTGCTGTTTGTGTCTTTTTAAAGAATGCCCTCTTCCTCCTCCTTGTTTCTGGAAAACTACTTATCTCTGAGACTCAGGTGCGTGTCCCCTCCTCACCGAGGCTTTCCCATTGCGGCCTGTGTACTGGGTGACCTTGGGATGAGGTGCACACATTGACTATGACCCAGTTCACACAAAGCTGTAGTCACTTACTCATGCTTATTGTTGGGGCTCCCACTGGGAAGTAGCATCAGCTAGGCAGGCATCCCATACCCAGTGGTAATGGAGGGAAAGGTCTACCCAACCCCATTCTGCCTACAAACCACTGTCCCCTACCAGCCCTATGTGGAATAACAGAGTGGGAGACTAGGGACTAGACTTAGGCATTGGTACAGAGGAAGAAATGAGCCTACAGTGGCAGAGGCCATGGACAGGGGTACATTGTCCCCAAGTCATCCCTCCAGCCTGGTTAGCATCACAGTCCTGACGGCACTTGTTCATATGTCTGAATTTTAGTAAAAGTAGTTAAAGGAAAATATTCCACATTGCTTTTTGTTTTTCTCTTCATTTTCCAAGTTCTCTCTTTCTTCATAGCTCACCTGATGGTCACCCCTGAAAAAGCCTGTCAGTGACCTTTCATCACAGCCCCCTAATCCACTCCTAGCAAATAGGAGGCAACGACTCTGCCCACATTTCTTCTTCCTGGTGAGGAGACTGTCATCAGGGATGGGAATGCTATCTAATTGGCGTGGAAGGAAAGGATTTTGCCTGTTTTTAATTCCGTTCCTAGGAAGGCTTCTCACCAGAAAACAGGGCAAGCCATCAGTTTGGTAAAGACAAGGATTAGACCAACAGAAACACGCCTAGGACACAGAGTTGGTATCGATCACGCCAGGCATTGATTTTGAGCTCCATTGTTCAGAGGAATTATTTGGAATAGTAGAGGAGTCAATCAGACCCTCAGAACAACCCTGGTGAGGATGAAAGGTCAATTTCTCCTGGTGCATGTTCTGAGAATTCTAGATAGAGCCTGGCCTCCGCCTCCTCCATTCATGAAAACATGATCAGAACAAAGCTGTCACTGAGTGGCAGAGGATACACTCACACAGATGTCCATAATTTGCGCTTTGCCTCATCCTCAGGTCCTCTGTGGAGCGGTATAGACTTGGGCCAGCCGCAGGGTTCCGGGCAGGACTGCGATCTAGGGCAAGAAGAAGGCACTTGGTTCTGGAAGCCTTGCACACTGCAGCCTTTCCGATTAGCAGGCTATCCCTGTACAGTCACTTCAACTAAATACAACTGGCTGCAAGGTGTGTCCTTTTCCCTTCCAGGAAGAACTTTTTTTTCTTTAGAAGTCAGTTAATAGTCTGAATAAGATTACAGAGAAAATATTTGCACTGTTGAAAGTGATACACAATTGATTAAACTCGTGCCAGGTATAGTAGACTACCTGGGTTCATCCCTGAGTCCACTGCTTACTGGCTGCGTGACCTAGGGCAAGTTATTTAACCTCTCTGCCTCAGGCAACTCATCTGGGGATGAGAACAGCACCTACGCCACAGACCAATGTGAGGACAGAATGAGTTCACAGAGGATGAAGCATTCCCAACACTGTCTGGAACGTGGAAAGTGCTGAGTATGTGTCTGCTGTTATTCTGATATGCTAAACACTAAACAATTTTAGGCAATTCATTTAAGAGATTCTTTAAGGGTTTGTTTTGTTTTTTTGGTATTGGGGGTTGAACCCAGGGGTCCTTTACCATGGAACCATATCCCCAGCTGCCCTTTTTTTTTTGAGGCAGGGTCTTGTTAAGTTGTTGATGGTCTCAGTAAATTGCTGAGGTTGGCCTCAAACTTGCGATCCTCCTGCTTCAGCCTTCTGAATTGCTGGGATTATAGGCTTGCGCCACTACCCCCGTCCTTAAGGGTTTTTATTAGCAATTGCATCAACTTTGTTCTAGTTCCTGCTTTTATCTGACAGGCTTAGGAGGGCCAGTGTCTCCGGGCATCTCTATTCAGATACTGAATGGAGGGTTGGAGATGGACAATCCACTTTCCCAGGCCCCAGGCTCTGTGACATCAGCTGCCAGGAATATAAGCCCTGGAACCTTCGAGGCAAACCAACACCATATGCGCCATTTTCTGCTGAGGCTCTTAGCTTCTCTTGGGAGCATAGTGGGAAACTCTCAAGCCCTTTCCTAACCAAGCTATCCTACCAGCATTCCTCAGTACTGTGTACATGGGGGGATCTCCTGGGCACTTTTATAACCTTCTTTTCTCCCCCAGGCCGTGCTACAGACCAAGTGAATCCAGCTCTTCAGGCTGGTGCCCAGACATTAGGACAAGATCCAAAACCCAAAGTGATTGTAATATTCATCATAGGCTGAGAACTAACTCTCATCCTAGGAATTGTTCTGCTCTGGTGGTAAAGACAATATTGGGATGCAGCTGGAGTCCCCAGAAGCCTGCCAGAGAAGGAAGATGAGGGATCCCCAGAATCCCAGAATTTCTCCAGATCATGAAGTCAGACATTCCCAGTCACCAAGGTGGGCTCACCTGGGCCCTGGGGCCTGACACTGTTCCCATATACCCAATGGCCAGAAGCAGATAACCCAACTTACTTGTGGTGGAAGAGACTGACTTTCCAATGTCCACTAAGGAGCGGTGGATGGGCTTCTTGGTTTGGTGACGATGCTTCCTCAGGAGGACATAACTGACCCTTTCCCGGAGCTCTGGTCGCAGGAGCCCATCCTCGATCTGCTTCTCAATGACATCGTCTGAGTGGGAAACGAACATGCCTGGTCCATGTGGGACAGAATGGACCCAAGGTGGGGGTCTTCAGTTTCACCTGTTGTTAGTGGGACTGAAAGTGAGCTAAAGGTGATAGGGGATGTGGAAATAGTCCTGGCCTTGCCACTAACTATGGAAACCTGGGCAATATCACACTCAGTCTCTTCATGTACAAGAGCGTGTGCATGTCTCTGTGTTTGTGCATGTATGTACAGAAGCCTCTGCCTTTCTGTCAGTGTTATGAAAAACCCATGAAATAGTACATATAGAAGTGTCCCAGGAAGCACAAAGTACTGTATTAAATAGTTTTAGTCCTAAAATGAATTTTTTTAAGAAAAGCATTTTGGGCAAAATGCTTCTGGCAAAATCAAATGTGCTAGAACAAAACACAGACATTTTAAGGATGATGAGGCAAGCTACTTCCTTCTGACACTCTACTAAGTGGGAGCTAATTTCCTACAGATGAACAATGATCCATTTTACCCTGAAAAGAAACAGGTTGTCAAGGCCATACATGTCTGACCATGGTAAGAGCACTCTCCCTTATTGCTGCATCGCTGGACAGCATTTTAGAGGATCTTTTCCTCCCTGAGGGAGCTATACATGGAGCTGAAACTTGGAGCAGCTGGGATGCTGACTGGGGAACATCACAGCCAAAGCTGGTCTCTGCAAAATCAGGCAGGTGTCAGGGATGAGCCAGTCACAAGACTTGCAGGTGGGCACAAGGCAGGGAGGGTTGCCCTGGTTTGTAGGGACCCCAGGAGAGATGCTCACCTATGATCTGTGGTAAGGAGCCACTGTCCAGATCCAGCAGCACTGTCCCTGTCTGCAGGCAGGTACGGAGCTCAAAGAGGCTGTGCAGGGACAGCGTGGACACATGGGGTTTGCTCCAGCGTTCACCTCCTTCCTCTACCTTTTCTTCAAACTTTATCCACCTGGAAAGGGTAAGGATGGGGCTCAGCATGGCCAGTCCCCTCAGGAAGAGGCTCCACCTCGGTATCCCCAGCAGAATGTGTGCCTGTGGGCTCATGTTGTTGGGGACATTGGTTCTAGACTCCTGGATGGAGGCTTTCTTGGGGATGCCCTCACTGTCCCCACACCTCCTGATGCTGTCATGCTAAGGACAAGGTGGCATCCAGAGAATGACCTTGAATAAGCATGAAGGATCTTTTGGGGTAATGAAAGTGTTTTAAAGTTGGAATATGGTGATGACTACACAACTCTACATTTACAGAAACTTATTTAACAATACATTTAAAATTTGAAAATTTTAGGTTATTCTATAACAGTAAAATTGGTCATTTTGTTTGTTTGTTTGTTTTTTAAGTCTCAACTGGAACCTGTTTTACCCCAGATTTGTCACATGTGAATGTTCAGTATGGTGTTCTGAGAGAAGGAAATTGTTCCATGACAAAAGTATTTCCATCTGGGTTCTGTTGCAGGGTCTGAGGTTTCCATGCTTTTTCATTCTGGATTTTGGCTCTGAAAGTTCAAATTAAAGGCAAAATGTCATTTGGAGAAGGAAAGAAGTTAAGTCAAGGATGTGTAGAAATGTGTGCGTCTGTGAAGACTGGAAATCACAGGCTGCACGGAGATGGTGGAGTGAGAAGGCCCTGGACAGCAGGCAGAGGCAGCACCTGGCTGTCCTTCATCACAGGGCAGCTCTGGACAGCCTGGAGAACTGCCAAGGGAGCCAGGTGTCTAGGCTGTAGACCCCTAGCCACCTATGTAAGGTGTCAACCTCAAATTAGCAGGAAACTTCCATTTGTCCCAACTTAGATCTCAAAGGAGTATTTTTGGACCATAACTATCTAATTATAAGGTTACTCAGAAAAAGTAAATGCCTGGGGAGGGTTGGGGAAAGTTTAAAGAAAGATGAGAAATGATGATGGGACATACCTTAGCAGATATAAAAACTTGCTGGTGAAAAGCAAAAGTAACAAAAACGATGTGATCCCAGGTCAAATATAGAAAAAGGGACCAATGGAATAGTCTAGAAACAGAACTTAGCAGGCATGGGAACTTGGGTTTAGATGAAGGAGTTGTTTAAAAGTTGATCAGCCTGAAAATAAAAAATAAATAAATCCCTTCTTTTCACTGAAAAATATTAAGTTCTTCATTGATTAAAATTAAAATATAAGAATAAATCTACAAACAAAAACATAGGTGTACAAGAAGAGAATGTTAGGAGAATGTTATGTTCTTGGAAGATATTGTGGAAAAGACATTCTAAACAAGATATAAAACCCAAAAGGAAAAATATTGACAGATTTGATTACATAAAAATAAATAAATAAAAACAAACTTCAGTATAAAAAATAAGCAAGTTTGAAGAAAAGTAATGCCCCGGGGAAAACATTTGCATCAAACAGAACATCAAAAGACAATATCTATAATAGAGATCCTTCAAATTGATAAGAAAAACTCAATTTATCCAATAAAAGAGAATAATTCTGAGAAGAAATGAAGGTGACCAAGAAACAAATGAAAAGATGCTCAACTTCACTAGTAATCAAGAGCTTCTAAATTATTACAAATGAAGTAACATTCTTCACTTCTCATAAGAATTAAAAACACAAGGGCTGGGATGTAGCTCAGTTGGTAGAGTGCTTGTCTTGTATGCACAAGGCCCTAGGTTCAATCCCCAGCACCACACACAAAAAAATTAAAATCATGGACAATTTTTTTTTATAGATCTTTATTTTATTTATTTATATGTGGTGCTGAGAATCGAACCCAGTGCTTCACACATGCTAGGCAAATGTTCAACCACTGAGCCACAACCCCAGCCCTGGACAACTTCTTATGTTGGTAAACATGAGAACAGGGCCACTCAGTGCTGCAGGTATAATGGCACAGCCTTTAAAATATATATATATATATTGAGTTGTAGATGGACACAAGACCTTTATTTTATTTATTTTTATGTGGTGCTGAGGATGGAACCCAGTGCCTTACACATGTTCAGCAAGTGCTCTACCACTGAGTCACAACCCCAGCTCTGGCACAACCTTTTTAAAAATTTTATTTTATTTTATTTTATAGTGCTGGGGATTGAGCCCAATGCCTCACACATACCAGGCAAAGGCTTTACCACAGAGCCACATCCCAAGCCCCTGACCTGGTCTTCTTGATATGGGCAGCTTCTTTCTACATTCAGTGTGCATGCCTTTTGACCCATTGGCTCTGTTTCCAGGAGATTATCACAGGACTTCAATTGCACATCTGCACCCAATAATATGCATGCAAAGCGTTCACTGTAACTTTGTCTGTTAGGGAGAAAAACTGGAAAACACCTCTCTGCCCCCTAGAACTTCAACTCTTTGCATTGTGTTAGGCATATACCAAACATTAGCTCCACACACACAGAATGCCCTCCAGAGGTAAATAAAAATTATGAGAGTGAACTATACATACTGATAGGTGGGACACATCCATCCCATTTTATGAAAAAGAAAAACCGCACGTGTGTATGTGTATGTATGCGCAAACACACGTGCATGTCTGAAAATGCCAAGCAAAAATTTTTGAAGGATCCATGTCAAATGGTTACTTTTGAGCAGGAGAGTGGGCCTTTGACGGGGCAGGATTTAAAAGACTTTGATTCTCTTTGGCAATTAGTGTAGTAAGAGCCCAGTCTGTGGAGCAAGACTACCAGGTTTTGAATCCCAGCTCCATCCCTTCCTAGAATGGACCTTGGGTGAATTCCTTAATCTCTTATCATCTTTGTTTTCTTCAGGAATAATAGTATACAGCAATTAGTGCAGTGCCCAGCACATAAAATACACTCTGTTAGTATTAGTTAATAAGTTAAAATAAAGAATACTACCCTAGTGATTTTAGAAACAATAAAAAAGAAGAAAGTAAAATCATTCAAAGCCTTCCCAACCAGATGACATCATGGTTGATGTTTCTGACAACCATTCTAGATCTCCATGTACCTGTGTACTCATGTGTACAATGCTCATGTTTTGTTACATTAATGGCATCACAAGAACCAAGAGGGCATAAAAGTTAGTGAGCATCCTTTTGTGTCCATAAATATTCACACCATTTTAGAGTCTTTTAAAATGTTCATGAGCCCTTACATTTCATTAAAGTCTCTCAAACTGTATAATTTTCATTCGTTTTTTTTACCTTTGATCATTTGTTAATTGAAAAATCACACATTTGCATTCTTTGCATTACTAATAAGTTGAATATCTTTTCCTTAGATTTCCTCCTCACATAATTGTATGAGTCCTTTGTATTATCAGCATTTAATATGTAATTGAATACAATTATTTGAGGCAAGTTAACCAGGCAGCCAGCAAGCTTTGCGGGTATTAGACAGACACAAGATGGGAAGATTTGATAGGAGGAGGCCTGAAATGTGAACACCTAAAACAGAGACTGGAGACAGAGTTCCTTGGAGACTTTCAATTTTCAGCTGAGTTCTTTCATTGGAAAAATCTATTTGGGGGAATATCATTTAAATTATGCTAGATCCAAGTTTGTATGACATCAAGAGTAAGGTTTTCCTAAGAAGTTTTATTTTGTGTTAACATAAGTGTTTTCAAGGAAGAGATCAGTGGACAAATGCAAATGTTTCAGTTGAGAGGATGCCCAACTTTTCTCCTGAGGTCATTGTCCCATTCAGATTGCCCCTGTGACCTTATTTTTGCTCAAAAATACACAAGCATTTGCTAATACTCCTAAGCCTTAGGTATGTAATAAATTTTGTGTGTTCTTTGTACTGTTAAAAAATACACAAGGCTGGGCGCAGTGGCACATTCCTGTAATCCCAGCACTTTGGGAGGCTGAGGCAGGAGAATCGCGAGTTCAAAGCCAGCCTCAGCAATGACAAGGCGCTAAGCAACTCAGTGAGACCCTGTCTTTACATAAAACACAAATAGGGCTGGGGATGTGGCTCAGTGGCCGGGTACCCCTGAGTTCAATCCCTGGTACCATAAAAAAAAAATACACAAGATGAATTATACTGTCAGCCTATTGCTGAAGACCCTTCTGCTATTACTCCATGGCCTTACCCCATCCACTCACTCCAGGGTGTGATATGGCCCAGTGCATGGGGCCACTTTGGTTGGTTGCTGTCTTTACTATCTCACAAATTTCCTGTGCTGGACATCCTCAGCATCTCTCCCCTAATATCCCATGCTTCGACTTTATCCCTGTACGGACTTCACCTATAAAGAGTGGGTGAGAGCACACCTCCTCTTTGAAGCCCCTTCTATTAACTTCAGACAGCAAAGACAAGGTATCTTCTCTGCTTCCCAGAACTTCAACTCTTTGTATTGTTAGGCACCGACCAAACATTAGCTCTATACACAGAGAAAAGGGCACCAACCCACCCGAGCATAGTCTACTGAAAAACAAAGTTACTTGTCTCCATGTTCAAGGAATTGCCAGAATCCTACTACTAGAATGCGAAAAACTGGATCTTTAAAAATTCCCCCGGACTTCACCAGGACCACATCTGTGGTCCCCTTTGCAAGTATTTAGGGAATCTAAATGTTGAACCACTAAGCCTGCACCCTGGAAATTAGTTTTGTGTTTTTAATGGATACAACTAGAAATTCAGCTCACATTCACCTTGAGTGGAATGAGGAAATGTGAAGGAACAAAGATTGAAAGCAGTGATTTTCAACCTTGGTTGTCCATTGGCATCACCTGCAGAGATTTTTTAAAAAATACTGATGCTTGAATGTTTACCCCACCAGGAAAGTAGGCCAACCATGGAAGCTTTCAGATTATTCAACTGTGCCTTGAGGGTTAAAGGAACCCCTACTCCACAGCCATGTAGAACTGTATGACTTTAGATAGTTCAAATTGTCTGGTTCCAATGAAGAGCCCTATGCACAGGGAAGCCTGTTCTCCTTACACAACATGAGGCATGGCTTCTTTTCCTTAGGATTGGCTCCAACTATACCAGCTGAAGGGGCAGAGGGGAATCTCCAGAACCTCTAGCATAGTCAATCGGTACCTTATTTTCCTTGATTTTATGACTGGGGTCTATGTATAGTATATATTCTATGCCAGTGCATCTCAAACTTTAATGTGTATGGAGATTTTGTCAAAATGCAGGTTCTAATCAGCAGGTGTGGGATAGAGTCCAAGATTCTACATTGCTAACAAGCACTCAAGTGTGCTGTGCTGCTGGTCTGCATATCATCTCTGAATATCGTGAGGAATGTCCTATTTCCTGTTTTCCATTGCCCAGAGAGAGTGCCACGTTCTCCACAAGGCCTCTCCCAGGTTTTCTGCTTATTTCTTTTCTCTCTTTCTTTTTACTTTTCTTTTTTTTTTTTAATTTTTTTTAATTTTTTTTTTTTAGTTGTAGATGGACACAATGTCTTTATTTTATTGCTTTGTATGTGGTGCTGAGGATCGAACCCAGGGCCTCACACCTGCAAGGCAAGCGCTCTACCGCTGAGCTACAATCCCAGCCCCTCTTTTTACTTTTCTCTCTCTCTTTTTTCTTCTCTCTCTCTCTCTCTCTCTCTCTGTGTGTGTGTGTGTGTGTGTGTGTGTGAGAGAGAGAGAGAGAGGGAGAGAGAGATACTGGGGATTGAGCCCAGGGGCACTCTATCACTAAGCTTTATCCCAGCCCTTTTTATTTTTTTATTATGAAAGTCTCACTAAATTACTGAAGCTGGCCTCAAACTTGCGATTCTCCTGCCTCAGTCTCCTGAGCAGCTGGGATTACAGGCATGCCAACACACACAGCTCTGCTTATTTCTCTTAAAATACTCTAGGACAGTGGTACTCAAACTGAAGCACACAATGGAATCATCTAAAGGCCTTGGGAAAGTACAGATGTCTGGACCCCACTCTAGAGTTTTGGGTTCAATAGGCCTGGGGAACAGGGGAGCATAAGAATTTGAACATTTCTAACAAGTTCTGAGGTGGCATTGACGCTGCTAATTCAGGGACTACACTTTGAAAACCACTGTCCTAGGATAATGATTCTTAAACTTGGTTTCACATAATAATACCTTAAATGCTTTTAAAATCTTGTCGTCCAGGTCATATCCTAGACAAATTTATACCGGTGTATCTGGGCTGGGACGCAGTCAACTCTGTGCTATGGACTGCTCTAGGTAATGTTCCTGCCTTTTCAGCCTGAGATCCTAAAAATAACAATTAATTGTAGTTCATCCTGCTTTCCGTTTTGGTATATAACAAAAACCACATAGACATTAAGCCTCTTGGGGACAGGGACCACTGTTTTCCCCTCTGGTGTCCCCAGATCCGCTCTCGTTAAATGCTTCACCCTGCTGCCTAAGGGTAGTGAGTGAGACCTCACTGATCACTTTGGGTGAAGTTTGGCCATGACTAAATGACTGGAAAAAATAAAACAGCTTGAAACTCAGGTGGTTTAATATACTTTAAAATACTCAGAGTGGTTGGGGTAGAGATGTAGCTCAGTGGTAGAATGCTTGCCTAATATGCACGAGGTCCTGGGCTTGAGCCCTAGCATCACAAAAAAGTCCTAAAATACTCAGAATGTACAAACAATAATCATCATAGTCCAGCAACATCAAGCACATAGGCACAAAGATGAGTGGGACATGAGCTGCCCTCTGGTGGACACCTATACCACCAGCTATGAAATGGTCTTGCAGAAAAGTCAGACCAGCTGGGTGTGCTGTGTGGTGGCGCAGGCCTCTAATCCTGGTGACTGGGGACCCTGAGGCAGGAGGATTACAAGCTCAAGGCCAGTCTGAGCAACTTAATGAGAACCTCATCAACTTAGTAAGACCCTGTCTCAAAATAAAAAGGGATAGGGACGTAGCTCAGTGGTAAAGTGCTCCTGGGTTCAATCCCCAGTACTAAAAGAAAAGTCAAGTCAGACTGGAGTCAGACAAGCTTGGAATCAACTATGAATTTACAGAAAATACAAGGGGCAGAGGAGCATGTTAAATATCCCCACAGGTATGCAATGAACAAAATGTGGAAAACCAGATAAGACAAATGATGCAGTTCCTTTAATAACAAGCGCAAGGGGCAGGGGATGGAGGAAGAAGCTGTAGACTGAAAATGATTTAAGGGATATGTCCCACAATACAGTGGGTAGACCAATTGCATTTATGAAAAAATATGAAATGATCTGGGAAATATGGACACTACCTGGATAATTTGGTGAAATTTAGTAATTCCTATTGTTTCTTTTTAGATATGACAGTGTTATTATAAAATGAAATAGGCCTTATCCTTTAGAGACATAAACTGAAGTATCTACAGATGGAATGATATGGTGTCTGGAATCTATGTCAACGTGATCTAGTGGGGGAGGGCAATAGAGGGACAATACTGGCCCTGATGAATCAGCTGGTAACTGTTGAAGTTGGGTGATGGACTTTTTACTACACATTACTTTTGTATAAATTTGAATTTTCCATAATAAAATGTTTAAACTATTCTAAATTGAATAAAGGAATGGGCTCTTTAAAAAGTCTCTGGTCAAAGACATGCTTTAAAACTCATGGAAGGGGCTGGGGTTGTAGCTCAGTGGTAGAGCACTTGCCTAGCATGTGTGAGGCACTGAGTTCGATTCTCAGCACCACATATAAATAAAATAAAGGTCCATTGACAACTAAAATATATTTTAAAAAAAAACTCATGGAAGCCTGATAAAATGGTTAATGTAATCCCAAACAACTCATTGCAAAATGGCCTTTATACCATAGGTGGCTTCAAAATGTGGGAAATTAGACTTGGAAAAGCAGGTCAAGTGGAAGGAAAAATCACTGGGTTGGAAAAAGACATTTAGGAACTTTGCTCAGGCCTGGGCAGCTGGGTGGCCTCCACCTGTATATGTGCCAGGAACAGTGCCAGGTGCCCCTTTCTTGTCTGGGATGGAGCTGAACAGAACCTTGGAAAGTCATAGGTCACAGAAAGCAGTTCTCTGTCACTCAGAAGGGGCCTAGAACTAAGGCCTTTTCTGTGCCTAATAACTTGGTCACAGATGCGATTAGAGGTTGCTGCTATTCCATTAATAACAAGAGCAGGAGAAAACATCATGGGGTGAGCCACCTGAGACAGCCAGAGCTCCCAACACTCAAACCATGGGCTGTGAGAACAGGAGGCTCTCCTTCAAGAAAGATGTGGAGAGGGCCGAACACCAGGATACCTGAATTCTAGTTCCCACCCCACCCCCAGGCGGAGACCTGCCCTGGCTAGAGAATCGGTGGTTCTCTTCCTTGGTTTTGTTAGGATCATCTGAGAGCTTTTTACAGATTCTCAAATCCAGACTGAACCTCACTCTAATTACATTAGAATCTCAGGGAGTTGAGAATCAGACATCAGTAGTTCTTAAAAGAAAGACACAGATCTTTGAGAAGGAAATAAAATGAGCTGGCATTAGGTAGATAAGAGTAAATCTGTAGGGGCTGGGGTTGTGGCTCAGTGGTAGAGCGTTTGCCTAGCATGTGTGAGGCACTGGGTTCAATCCTCAGCACTGCGTATAAAAAATAATAGGTCCATCAAAAAAAATTTTTTAAAAAGTAACTCTGCAGACAAGATATAAACATTGTGATCAGAGGAAGGTACTTTCTTTCTGTACTTATTTTGCATATCATTGTCATTAACTTGTTTCCTCATTAGTTTGTCACAATAAACAAGATTGCAACTTTTAATGTTAAGGCTGTGTTGTCTCTACATATTTGTTTTGAGAATTATATTTATGTGAATTTGTTTCTTTCATGAAATTAAATTCATTCACCTAAAATTTGTAAAGTGCGCACCTACATTGTGGCCACTATCGTTGTGGACTTAGAGTTGGTTCTGTACAGACCATTCTGTAGCTCTCCCACCTCATCCCATCACCCATCACCCAAAAGCTTGACTCCCATGTTGGTTATAAAGCATCAAGACATGTTTTTGCTTCTGCCTAAGGCCTGTTTGTAAAAATGTGACTTTTATAGATTCATTTCTTAAAAGTAATATGAATGTGAGTTTTTCTCCATTATCCAGAAAAGCTATTTTACTTCACATTTGAGTCATATCAGGACCCTGAATTACCCAGCAGAAATTGAAAACCCATATTAATTCACTTATGAGCCAATTAAAACTTTTTCTAGGGATGTCTGAGGAAACATCAGGTACTCCCTAGTTTCTGTCTTTGACAGAGGCACCAAGGAATGATCTATGGAGGGAATTTTTATTTTCAAAAGGGAAATGCCTGAGCAAATTCTGGCCCATTCTTACAATTTACTTGGCAAATTCATACTAGATAAAAGCACATGCATGAAAATATGTATGTGAAATAATGCAACAAGTTGTTTCTACAACTGATTTAAGCTAGACATATGGTGTGTATATTCACAAGCCAAACTTGGTAGTGAATCTGAAAATTATAATGTATAAAAGACTGGGTATCCATAGGTCCAGTGTCAACACACATATGAAGAAATTTAGAAGGTACCCAGAGGGGCTGATGAGTACCAGCAAGGCCTCAGAGGACTATTGGGATATTCACCCTAGTCCAGACTCAGAAATTTGTCTTTTTAGTGTCCCAGATATCATGAGGTCCAGACAGGATGACTAATGATAACCAAATTCACAATGGCTGCTAGATAAACCTAAAGGCCAACTTATTTAATTTAAAATGAGATTTCCAACAGTTTTAGAGGCTAGCTCCTTTAGCTCTTGCATTCTCTTCTTATAGATAGATGCTCAGGGGAAGCTCAAGTATCATAAAAGGGTCACAGTATCAGAATGAGGCACATTAACCAAGTGAGTTGAATGTTCAAGACTCAGAATAAGATGTCTGGAAGCCTCCATCTCTGAAGATGAGATATGTCTGAGACCTGGACTGGACAGATGGGACCCTCTATCTTAGACTGTTCTGGAAAGAACCCACTTTCTCCCATGGCTAAAAAACTCCATGTGATTGAAGTCCTCTCCTCTTGCTGCCCAGGAGATTTGGCTATGGGCCTTGGTGAAGCAGGGAATTCAGGCCTTCCTGGAGGACCACTCCTTCCCAGAGAGGGAGTAACTGCAGCCATGCACCTGGCGGGTGGAGCACAGGTGTGCATTCCCGGGAGCTGTGGTGAATGGAGAGGGGTGGCCTTTGCTCTAAAGCCCATCATCAGGTGAAGGGTTCATGATGCCTTCATTCAGGGGTGAGGGGATCCTACAGCTAAGTGAGTGCCATCAAACAAAGCTACTGGCAAATCCTGAACTGGCTCCTTCAGGGAAAGGCTTCTGGAACCAAACCTCTCTAAGGACCCTTTGTCTGTGTCCAGAAGGTACTTGTAGTTATCCTATGGGAACACTGTTCACAGACTCATCAATCTCCCTCAGAGCCTGCTGGAACCTTCTCCTCACTGCTGTCAGGAGGGGCCTGCTCTTCCACCTAGGTCCTCTCTCTTCCACCTCTGCTATTCAGGCCCTCATCCAAGGGCACTTCTTCCATGATGAGGCCTCCCCAGGGGTCCAAGTTGCAGACCTTGCTCTTTCTCCTGTCTGCCATTGCTCTTTGTGTCATTTATCACATAACATTACTAATAATGACAAGTGATAGAGGGTAGGGTCCTCTATCTTAGACTAATGGCTAAAACTTACTGAGCACTTTCTAGGTGTTATGTGCTATGCTAAGTGCTTTACATGTATTATTTCATGTAATCCTCAAATCTTTCCCATATTCTTACTGTACAGATGAAGAGACTGAGATCTTAGAGATAAGAAGCTTGCCCAACGTTATGCAACTTATGAGAGACAGAGTTTGAAGGCAAGGCCCCTGAGGCTGTGTCCTTAAAGGCCTTTGAGCCATTATTGACCTAGGGTTTAGTTTTTGCTTCTGAATACACATTTGCCTTTTTTTTTTTTTTTTTTTCCTTGGTACTAGGGATTGAACTCAAGGTCATTCAATCACTGAGCCACATCTCTAGCCCTATTTTGTATTTTTATTTAGATACAGGGTCCCACTGAGTTGTTTAGCACCTCACTATTGCTGAGGCTGGTTTTGAACTCAAGATCCTCCTGTCGGAGCCTCCCAAGCAGCTGGGATTACAGGCAGGCCCCACCTCACTCGGCCATACCTGCCTTTTAAAGTAGCTCAGGGGTTGGAAACCATGCCCTCTGGGCTACAAGCACTCACAGTCTGTTTTTGAATGCCTAGCTGGCTAGTACATACTTATGGGTTGTTAAAAACAAGAAAAAACAGAAGGGAGAAGAGATAGGGGAGCAGATAATGGGTGAGCAAAAAGCCTCAAATTCTACCTGGCCCTCAACAGAAAAAGTTTTCCAATACCTATACTAGATCATTAGTACTTTTTAAACAGAACCCCTTTAAAATTAAAAGCCCTAGTGTGAAAAGGTATACTCACACATTGCTGGTGGAACTGCATATTGGTGCAACCACTCTGGAAAGTGTGGAGATTCCTCAGAAAACTTAGAATGGAACAACCATTTGACCCAGTTATCTCACTCCTCAACATATACTCAAAGGATTTAAAATCTGCATACTATACTGACCCAGCCATATTGATGTTTATAGCACCTCAGTTCACAACAGCTAAGCTATGGAATCAACCTAGGTCTTCAACAGATGCATGAATAAAGAAAATGTGGAAAACTACTCCAATCGCAATAGCCTCCAAAAAAATAAAATACTTGGGAATCAATCTAACAAGAGAGGTGAAAGACCTCTACAATGAAAATTACAAGACACTAAAGAAAGAAATTGAAAAACATCTTAGAAGATGGAAAGACCTACCATGCTCCTGGATAGGCAGAATCAATATTATTAAAATGGCCATACTACCCAAAGCACTATACAGATTCAATGCAATCCCAATTAAAATC
>PVHX01016780.1:0-24166 GCA_004024805.1 Geosciurus inauris
TCTGCCTGGCTCTAGAATCTAGAACCTGGTTTCCCAGGTGTGGGGCTGGAAAGCTGCCCAAGTCTTCAGAGGTGGACAGGGGAATGCCCCAAAAGCCAGGGTCTGAAGTTCTTTAGCCAGTAGAGGAGGGGGAGCCCAGTGGCCACACAGGAAGTCACACACCTCAGACAGAGCCCCGCCTGGAAAGAAAGCATCTTCACTGAGCAGTGGACGGTCGTGGGCACCCACTGTTACATCTACCCAGCAATTAGGAGCACCCAGGTCCCTCCCAGCGCTGCTCTAGGTATGCCCTTGGCTCCACCCTGGCGTCATCCCACAGCAGGTCTCTGTAGAGTCACGTGCTTTTCTCTGCTGGCCAGGAGTGTGTGTGCACACAGAACCTTTGGGGTTTTATGTTATTCACATGGTGCAGATAAGCATTTTTGCACCCCTCGTGTGCATCTGTTGCCTGGGACTCCCAGACAGTTTGCCTCAACTGGTGGCTGGGATCTGGAGCATAGAGCCACCTTGTGTACGAATCATGGCACCTCCTCTTTTCAGGGCTCTCCTTGGTGACTTCCCTGTAGGCTGTCTCCCTCGTTACAGTGCTCAGAGCCCTCCTGGGTTGTGAGGGGTGTCTGTTCCTCGCCTCCCACTTCAGGCTGTCATGTGTCCTTGGGGGGCCGCCTCTCTGGCTGCTTGCCTCCTTGCCTCACTGCTCTCCTGTCTTGTGCCCAGCGGTTGTCCTGGCGGGTCTGTTTGTGATGGTCCTGATCCTCCTCCTGGGAGCCTCTGTGGTCTGCCTGATCCGGATAGCGCGGAAGAAGCAGGAGCGAGCTCTCCGCACCGTCTGGAGTGCTGGAGATGACAAGGAGCAGCTGGTGAAGAACACATATGTCCTCTGAAGGCCCTGTCGCCAGAAGAACTGGGGAGGGAGGGGAGGACGTGTGCTTTTTTAAAACTAGAGTGATTGATTATATCTGTGAGATCATTAGGGCTTTGGTCTGTTTGTTGCTGTGGACGGTGAGGAGGTGCTTCCTGAGCCCGGCGGACTTGCTTGGGAAACCCTCATGGGCAGGCGCTGCTTCTCCACCCCACTGCATCCCACAGTGGTGACCTCTCTTGTGCCCCAGGTGTAGTTTTCTGTGCTCGTGTTGAACCCCACTGCCTCCTTCCCACCATGAAAGCAATGTTGTAATAGTTTCCTTGGTTTGTTTGATTCATGGTTGTTGTTGTTGTTGTTTTTAAGTAGAAACAAGTTTTTTTAAAAAAAATTAGGATTCTGAAAGGAAGAAAATATGTAAGTTTAATAAAAAAGGGTCTTCCCTTTTAAAAGAAATTTCAGCATATGCTTTATATCTTCATTGATGTACAAATTTATACTCCACCAAAATTATCTCAAGACTCAATGTGGGATGTCCTGTTCCAGAAACTGACCCCTTAAATATCATCTTCAGATCTTTTTGAATATAACACATAGCATGGAATAAGTTTTATGTTACCAAGTGCCTATGAAGTTTCATCAGCAACATTCAGCCTTACCATCTGTGGACAATTCTGGTACTGACGCCAGGCACAGCAGTGTACCCCTATAATCCCAGAGACTTGGGAGGCTGAGGCAGGAGGATCGCAAGTTTTGGCACAAATGACTTGCCACACTGGTTTGGCCTCAGCAATTTGGTGAAACCTAGCAACTTAGACCCTGTCTCAAAAAATAAAAAGGGGCCAGGCATGGTGGCGCACACCTGCAATCCCAGCAGCTTGGGCGGCTGAGGCAGGAGGATCATGAGTTCAAAGCCAGCCTCAGCAACTCAGCGAGGCCCTATCTCTAAATAAAAAATACAAAAGCCTGGGATGTTACCCAGTGGTAAAGTACCCCTGAGTTCAAACCGTAATACCAAAAAATAAAAAATTCTGGTGCTGGGCCAGGCATGGTGGTAAATGCCTATAATCCTAGCTATTGGGAAGGCTAAGGCAGGAGAATCGCAAGTTTGTGGCCAGCCTGGGCAACTTACTGAGACCTTGTCACAAAACAAGATCTGAAGGTGTGGGGTGGTAGCTCCGCGGTAGAGTCCCCTGGACAAAAAAAGGGAAAAAATCTGATGCCAGACACACGTGCGTGCCTATGATCCCGGCCACCCAGGGGACTGAGGCAGGTGGATCGTGAAGTCAAGGCCACCCTTGGCAACTCAGCGAGGCCCTGTCTCAAATGAAAAGGAAAATGTTCTGACCACAACTAGCAATCGACTGCTGTGACCCACTAATGGCCGACCCGCCCTTTGGATCAGTGCCGTGGGGGGCACCAGCCAGGGGGAATGGACAGCGTCCTGTCCAGGGAGGAGCCCCTGAGAGTGCGGTGGTGCAGCAGTCACTTGGTTGCTGTGGGCTTCGGGCCTCTTTGCCTGCAGTTCTGCAGTCTCTCCTGCCCAGAGGGGAGGGAGCAGCTCCTGGGCAGGCCTTGCGTTTCCTTCTCCTTTTCTTCTAAGGCTCCCACACGCCCCTGTGATGTCCTAGAACAGAGAGTCCCGCTCTGCTTGCTCTGCTTCGTCTCCAGCCAGGCTCAGTCCTGCTGCCTCCCGTGACCTCCCTTCCGGACTGGAAGCCCCTTTGTTTCCTCCCTTTCCAAACAAGGTAGTCCTTGAGGTCAGGCGGGGCATTCTGCAGTCCCCTGCCGCGGGGATGGGAGCCTGGCCCTCACTCCCGTGTGGACAGTGCCGCAGGACACTTGGAGATGTTGCTCTGGACTCTTTGCTACAGAAACACTTGGCGTCCTTCCCTTGGCCCTTCCTAGAAATCCCTTAAGGCTTAAAAACCAATTCCAAGGGCTGGGGTGGTGGCTCAGTGGTAGAGCGCTTGCCTAGCATGCGTGAGGCACTGGGTTCGAATCTCAAAACCACATATAAATAAATAAAAGATCCATCAACAACTGAAAAAAAAAATTCCAAAAGCAAGCTGGGCAGACGCCTCGTGGGCTCCTTCCCTGACCCCTCCTGCCCATGGCAGATGTTCCTGGTGGACTCCAGCCTCCTCTCCGCTGAGGCTGGCAGGCCTTAGCTGCCTGTCCAGGCATCCATCCTAGTTGGCTTGGAGCTGTTGAGCCAACGAGACCTGCTTGTGGCATCCCCAGCAAATGGAGAACCCGGAGCTTCTGGAGACCTGGGTATTGGGAGGAGACTCAGCCAGTGATTCTCCAAGTCCTGGTGTTGTTGGAAGGGCCACCTGGGCACACAGAAGGTCTCCCTGGCCAGCAAGGCAGCCTCCCTCAGGCTGCCCTGGCTGCTGCTTCCTCATAGGCTGCCAGGGGGTCTGGCCATAGTGGACACTTGGCTTGGTCACAGTGCTGCTGTTGCAGGCTGCTCAGCTGACTCCAGCCACATGGCCTCAGGACACTTGGAGCATAACTGTCATGTTGTCAACTTTCTGCACCATTTCCTGGCTGACAAGGGTGCTTTTTTGTTGCAAAGCCTGCCCAACGGCCAACAGGCACGAGATTCCGTGAACATTTCACACCCTTTGCCATCCCAGGCTGCTGGCACCACCAAGAGGTAGGATGGAGTCGGGTGTGGTGGCGCAAGCCTGTAATCCCAGCACTTAGGGAGGCTGAGACAGGAGGATCATGAGTTCAAAGCCAGCCTCAGCAACAGTGAGGCCCTAAGCAACCAGTACCAAAAAAAAAAAAAAAAAAAAGAGGTAGGATGGGCACTTAGGGTTGTGGCTCAGTGGTTGAGCACTTGCCTCTCATGTTTGAGGCACTGGGTTCGATCCTCATGCACCACATAAAATAAATTAAGATACTGTGTTAATCTACAACTAAAAAAATATTTTAAAAAAAAACCAACCAAGGCACGGCGCAGTGGCGCAGGCCTATAATCCCAACAATCCAAGAGGTTGAGGCAGAAGGACTGTAAGTTCAAAGCCAACCTCAGCATTTTAATGAGGCCCTAAGCAACTTAGTGAGACCCTGTCTCTAAATAAAAAATATAAAGGACTGGGGATGTGGCTCAGAGATAAAGTACCCCTGGGTTCAATCCCTCGTACCCTCCCCCCCAAATCAACTCATATACAGTGGTACATTCAGCAGGATGATCCCAAGTTCAAGACCAGTCTGGGTTCAATTCGTAGTACTTGAGGAGGAGGTGACGGCAAGGGCCAGGAATGCGGCTGAGTGGTAGTGTTTCCTGGGTACTGAATCCAAGCACAAGACCCTGGGTTCAATCTGCAACACCTCTCACACACGCACAAATCAGATTTCTCACTCTTCCTTCTTGTCTACACACTTAACTAAGGCAGAGAGTGGGGCTGTGGCTGTTCTCACAAAGGGTTTCTCTCCAGGGCATCTGGGTGAGGATCAGGATAAAAGGATTGAGGTTATATAGAATTTTTTTGTGTTTTGGGGTACTAGGAATTGAACTCAGGGGCATCTTACCACTGAGCCACATCCCCAGCCTTATTTAAATCTTACTTTGAGACAGGATCTCGCTAAGTTGCTGAGGCTGGCCTCGAACTTGTGATCCTCTTGCCTCTGCCTCTCAAGTCGCTGGGGTTACAGGCATGCGCATCACGCCTGGCTAGAGCATTTTTAAAATCTGGGATTCTACCTCTATCGTTCCTGAGTATGATGAGTCTGCCCTCTGACACCTCTTTACCCAGGATTGGGTTTGCAGCAAGCATTTTAAGGGACTAAGGAATGTCTCCCTCTGGGACAAAGAGCGGACATGGTGGAATATGAAATTTCCTAACTCAATGTACCTTCACTTTTTTTTTTTTTTTTGGTGGTGCTGGGGGTTGAACCAGGACCTTGCATGCAAGGCAAGCACTCTACCCAAGTCACCCAGCCTATTAATGTTCTCTTTTGTAATACAGCCCATCGCATGTGCAAGTGTCTACCTGGGCCCCTGGGGTAGGGGAACCAACACACACAAGGATGCTTTGCTCACTGGGAGAACTGAAACCCTTGTCTCTGACCCGGGAGGCTCGATACTTCTGCTTGTCTGTTTGAAACACTAACAGGCCAGCATTTTAGCTGGTAAGTGATAAAACCCATCCCCAAGCTGACAGCAGGGTGGAGCCAAGCTTGGACCTCCCCAGCTGGATTGTCAGTCCCCTGGCACTTCCCAGAGGATGGGCCATCCAGATTTTCTTGATTATTGGTAAGTATCCCAGGACCTCAAGGGCCAGAGCAGCATTTGTCTGATGAGAAAGGAAACTGAGTCTCTGCAGGCTGTGTGCGTCAGGTCGCCATCTGCTAGGATGTGGTTGATTTTAAAGCAAACATTCCCGGACTGGGATTATGATGTTTATGGGACCGGGCACTCCAGCCCTCGTAAACTCCAGGAAAGACTAAACCCAGCTTGCTGCAGATGCTCCTCCAGTGAACCAGGACAGGCCCAGATGTGCAGGAGCTGAGGCCTGGAGGCCTGCCCCTCCCCCACCGGCCCCTTGGCTTCCCCTCCTCCAAAGTCAGAATCCAGAAATCTCTTCCTAAATTGCAGCAATTAAAGTAAAAGCCTCAGGGCTGTAGTGACCCCTTGAGGATGTCTGCTTCCTTCAGGTGAGGTTTTTTTTTTTTTTTTTTTTTAATGTTTATTTATTTATTTTTTTAGTTGTAGGTGACAGAATATCTTTATTTATTTATTTTTTTTATGTGGTGCTGAGGATCGAACCCAGTGCTTTATGCGTGCTAGGCGAGCACGCTACCACTGCGCCATAATCCCAGCCCCCAGGTGAGATATTTTTGAGAAAGGGCACCCTGATCCAGGGAATCAATATTGTTATAGTTTGGGTCTGGACGGTCCCCCAAAGGCCTGCTCCCCAGCTGGTGGGGAGTAACTTCTATTGAGAAGTGGTGGAAACTTTAGGGGGCAGGGCCTAGTTGGAGGTAATAGGTCACTGGGGGCATGTCCTTGAAGGGTGTATTTTTGTCCTCAGCCCCTTTCTCCTGGAGCCATGATGGCCAGCCTCACCACAGGCCTAGAGACCGGGAGCCAGATGACCATGGACTGAAACTGTGAGCCAAAGCAAACCTTCCCTCCTTTGCCCTGGTTTCCTCAGGCATTTTGCCACAGTGAGGAAAGCTGACTACCACAATGTTGCTGCAGACCCGCTGGGAATTCAGGTCCCTTTCCCTGCAGGGGAGGGGAGGCAGTGTGGATGCTCTTTGCTCCGAGGCGAGGCGTTTAGGTAGAAATGATCAGGGACAAGCAGAGGAGGGCAGAACCATTAGACACCACTGCAAGACCAATAAGGAAATTCTTCTATACCTGACCTATGCCTGTGGGTAGGTGAGCAGGGCCCAGAGCCAGACAGGGCCTGGGAAAGACAGATGAGCTACTGTCCCTGGCCCATGGCAGAAGACAACTGGGTGGTGGGAAGCTGATATTTTCCAAACAGCAGAAGGCCAGCTGGCTGCTTTGAACCTCACACCTGTTTCTCATCCAAGCATTTGTGTGTCCACCTCCCCAGCAATAACTGGCCACCATCTGTATACCTAGGGTAGTAGGCAGAGCAAGAGAGAAAGAGACACTCACTGCCAGCAACAGGGAGTACCATCAGAGACAGGCTCCCACGCCCATTTCTCCTCCTTTATTTTAGTAATAGAAGCCCCCAGGTTTTACCTGGGCACAGCTGCCCAGCTAGGAATATTTCCCAGCCTCCTTTGCAGCTAGATGTGACCATCTGTCTAAGTCCTGGCCAAGAGGTTGCGAGCACATCACGTGGGTGCATCCATCTACCTGGTCACCAGGTCCTTTTTATTTATTTTGGGGGGTACTGGGAATTGAACCCAGGGATACTCTACCACTGAGTTGTATCCTCAGCTTTTACAAATGTTTTCCTTTTGAGTCAGTTTCCCTAAGTTGCCAAGCCTGGCCTAGAACTTGCAAACCTCATGCCTCAGCCTCCTGAGTAGCTGGAATGAGGCCCAGGGCCTTGTACGTAATAGGCAAGTGCACTACCATTGAGCCACATCCCCAACCCAGGTCAGGTCCTCAAAAGGGAATGTCATGCCCTCCAATTGCCCTTTTTCTTCCCAAGAACCCAATGGTAGAGGCCAGCCTCCATGAGCAACAATGAAAGGGAAAGAGCCTGGTCCTGGAAGATCTTGTGGAGCACCGACTACAATTCCCCATCAGCTCAGGCTTTCTTGCGAGAGAGAAAATGATGCTGACCTGCTAAGCCTCCATCTTTTGGGTCTCCGTAAAAGGTTCCAGACTCGTGTCCTAACCCTGATCCCGCAGCGAGTGAGAGTCGGAGGGCAGGGCCATGTCCCCCTGTGCCCATTCACCCACCTGAGACAAGCACGGCCGTGGAGCCACATCTTCAGATGGCCTCACGCTGCTGGTTCACAGCCCACTAACCGGGTGTCTTGGGCAAGAAGCTGCACTGTTTCCAGGCTCCGTGGCCTCAGATAAACTTTAGGATCCTATGGCCGATTTCATGAAGAATAATAAGGTGTTTGCAAATAATAACAAATACTAACCTATTAGGCCAGGCACACTGTGAAAAACTTGTGAGGGAAGTCTTCCACTTAGGAGGAAACAGAGTTGGGGTCTGCTTATCCACAGGGCAGTGGGGGTGGAGCAAGGACGCCCCTGTCAGCAGACTGACCTCAGGAACCCAAACTTGTGGCCTGTCTGTGCTGGCTCTAACCTGCCATCAGCACACGCCCTGCATCAGGTGACCTCACTGATTCACCAAATGATAGCACCCATGCTGAGTCACACAGATCTGGGTGATGAGCACAGCAGATAAGGTCCCCACCCTCATGGAATTTATGCTCTACCAGGAGAAACACACACTTTCTCTCATATCCTGCCCTCAGCTGTGGGCAAAGCCATAGTCCTTCCTCATTCAGCAGGACAAAGACTGATTTACAGGTCCCCATCCCACCCTACCTCTCCTTACAGTGCTGCTTCATCTCCACCCTCTCACCTGTTCTTCCACTCTGGCCTCCTTGCAATTCCTTGGACACACTGGTACATTCCTGCCTCAGGGCCTTTGCACTTGCGGTTCCTCTGCCTAGAGAACTCTTCCTCCGTATCTTCACATTTTTACTCGAGACTCAAGTCAGGTGCAGTGGTGCACTCCTGTCATCTTAGCTACTCAAGAGGCTGAGGCAGGAGGATCCCAAGCTCAAGACCAGCCTAACCAACTTAGCAAGATCCTGTCTCAAAATAAAATTTAAAAAGTACTGGGGATGTAGCTCAGTGGTAGAATGCCTCTGGGTTCAATCCCCAGTACCTTAAAAAAAAAAAAAAAGCTAAACAGGGCAGTGCCGTGCCTGTAGTCCCAGCTCCTTGGGAGGCTTAAGCAAGAGGATTGCATTGCTTGAGCACATAAGTTCAAGACCAGCCAGAGCAACAGCAAGACGCTTCCTCAAAATAAAACAAAACAGCTGGGCATGGTGGTGCATACCTGTAATCCCAGCAGCTTGGGAGGCTGTGGCAGGAACATCACAAGTTCACAGCCAGCCTCAGCAATTTATCAAGGCCCTAAGCAACTCAGCAAGACCTCGTCTCTAAATAAAAAATAAATAAATTTTAAAAAGGGGGGGGAGCCGGGCGTGGTGGTTTAAGCCTGTAATCCCAGCACTTAGGGAGGCTGAGACAGGAGGATCGCGAGTTCAAAGCCAGCCTCAGCAATGGCGAGGCGCTAAGCAACTCAGTGAAACCCTGTCTCTACATAAAACACAAAATAGGGCTGGGGATGTGGCTCAGTGGTCGAGTGCCCCCAAGTTCAATCCCAGGCACCAAAAAAAAGGGGGGGGGCTGGGGATGTGGCTCAGTGGTTAAGTACTCCTGGGTTCAATTAAAAAAAAAACAAAAATAAAAATATTACATGAGGGCTAGGGTTTGCCGCTTGGTGGTAGAGCTCTTGCCTACTGGGTGTGAGGCATTGGGTTTGATTCTCAGCACCACATAAAAATAAATAAAATAAATGTATTGTGGCCATGTATCTTAAAATTTTTAAAAAAAAAATTCTGTGAGGGTTTCCCTGGTGACTTTAAATCCAACCCTTCCCCAACATACCAAATAATTATTACCTATCCCTCTTTCCTCTCGTATTTGTCTTGTTTTGGGGTATTTTGTTTCTTCTTTCTTTTTTTGTGTTACTGGGGATTGAACTCATGGACACTCAACCACTGAGCCATATCCCCAGCCCTACTTTGTGTTTTATGTAGAGACAGGGTCTCACTGAGTCGCTTAGCGCCTCGCCGTTGCTGAGGCTGGCTTTGAACTCGCGATTCTCCTGTTTCAGCCTCCCAAAGTGCTGGGATTACAGGCGTGCGCCACCACGCCCGGCTCCTACTTTGTCTTTTATTTAGAGACAGGGTCTCACTGAGTTGCTTAGCACCTTGCTTTTGCTGAAGTTGGCTTTGAACTTGCACTTCTCCTATCTCAGCCTCCTAAGTCACTAGGATTACAGGTGTGCACTGCGATACCGGGCTCAATTCAGTGATTTTTAAATAAGTTTACCAAGTGGTGCAACCATCACCATGAATCAGTTTTTAAAACATTTCCACAATATGGCTGGATTTAGTGGTGCACACCTGCAATCCCAGTGACTCTAGAGGCTTAGGCAGGAGGATGGCAAGTTCGAGGCCAGCCTTAGGAACTTAGTGAGATCTGCAACTTAGCAAGACGCTGTCTCAAAATAGCATGAAATGAAATGAAATAAAGGAATGGGGGGATGTAGCTCAGAGGTAAAGCACTCCTGAGGTTCAATTCCCAGTACAAAAAAAAAAGAAGAACATTTTCACAATATATATATTGTGACTGAACTCAAATTTCTGAGCTCAAAGGATCCTTCTGCCTCAGCCTCCCAAGTAGCTGGGACTGCAGGCACCATCACCGCGTGCTGTTTAGAACATTTCAATTACCTCATGTACATTTACAGCTAATCCCAGTCCCACCCTCATCAGCCCCCAAGCAACCACTAACCTACTGTCTCTGTAATTGCCTTTCCTGAACATTTCATGTAAATGACATCATGCATCACGAATCTTTTTTTTTTGGATACCAGGAGTTGAACTTGGCGACACTCAACCACTGAGCCATATCCCCAGCCTGATTTTTTGTGATTTATGTAGAGACAGGGTCTCACTGAGTTGCTTAGCGCCTCGCCATTGCTGAGGCTGGCTTTGAACTCACAATTCTCCTGTCTCAGCCTCCCAAAGTGCTGGGATACAAGCATGTGCCACCGCGTCCAGCTCATCAGAGTCTTGCATCTGGCTACTTTTTCCTAGCATAATGGGCTTGAGGTTCATCCATGATGCAGTGTATGTCGAGGGCTTGTTCCTTATCACTGCTGCATAGTATTCCACTGTACAGACATGCTGCATTTTGTCCATTCATTCACCAAATGACAGACATTTAGTTTGTTTCCAGATTTTCCCCTAACATAACTACACATTTTACTTTGCTTTCCTCACTAGAATTGTCAAGTCCATGAGGATGTTTTGTTCACCTCTGTACCTCTAGCCCTTGAACTGTACTAGATACCTAAGGTGCTCAATAAATATACGCCAAAGGAATAAAGAAGAATAAAGATAACTTCAGATGATGGTAAGCGCGAGCTATGCAGGGCAGGGGAAAAGGGGATGGAATGGCAGGTATGGGGCTGTTGGCAAACGGGGCAGGTCCCTCTGAGGACATTTTGAGCAGACATCTGAAAATACAGCCACTTTTCACACCTAGAATCCCCCTTTGTGCAGATTCAGGCCACCCAGCTGCATGTGGCTGGGCTGGGCTGGGAGGGACACCCAACCTCACAGAGGTTCAGGTCCCCATTCCTCTCCTGGTCTGACCCAAGCCTCGTCCAGGGGTGGAAAGACTGGGCTCAGCTGGACGTCCCTTCTGCTTAGAGTCGCCCGGGGTGAGTCAGAAAGCCAAGCTGAGCTTTGACTTCAGCCACACTGAACTTGAACCCCAGTTCTTGCCTGTTTATCCTGCATCTTACCGTTTCTTCCTCCGGCTTCTTATCTGAAAAAAGTAACAAGACCTGTTATGGATTGAATGCCTGTATCCTCCAGATTCATATGTTCAAGCTCAGTCTCCAGTGTGATGGACTTTGGAAGTGGGACTCTTGGGAGGTCAGAGATCAGGAGGGTGGTGCTCTCAGGAATGGGATTAGTGTCCTTAGACCTTGCTCTGGGCCACATGAGGAGGTAGAGAGAAAGCAGCTGTTCACAAGCCAGGAAGTGGCTCTTAGACACCAGCTCTGCCGGTACCTTGGGTCTTGAATTCCCAGCCTCCAGGAATGAGAAATGCAGTCCTTTAAGCCACTTGATCTGTGATGTATTTGTTAGAGCAGCCCAAACTAATACGCCTGCCTTTATTCAAAACAAAACCAAAGCCAACACATTATATTCTATATGTGGATGATTCTATCTATGCTGTGCACCAGTCTAGGAAACAAATCCATCCAGATCTCACAGCCCAGTGGTAGCTGTCATTCATAGAGCGGACGGAAGAACTTTCTGGAAGTCATTCTGCTGCTGACACAGCTGGGTCTGGAACGCAGCAGGCCCCATCCAGCCTGGGCACCCGCCCCTCTGCCAGCTTCTCTCCAGGACAGAGAGGGGCTGTGCGCCTGAGCTACATAGGTGAAGACCCTGGCCAGGAGCAGCTGGCGGTAAGGCCCACCGGGACACTCTTACTATGGTAACACGAGCATTCTTCCAGGGCAGGCATCTGGCCTTTTGAGGGGAAGCTCACAACAGCTCTCAATCCTCTCCTCAGAAACCTGCAGCTCCCCCCAGCCCAGCCCAGCCCAATCCACCGGTTGCCGGGGCCAGGGGCACGCAGCCAACTAGGGGCCTCCCTCTTCTCCTATGGAGGAAAGCCCGGGTGGGGCCGGGAGGGGCGGTGAGTCAGGCCCAAGTTGCTGCAGGGACAAAGGTTGGGAGGGTGGGACTCCTCGGAATTCCTGGGGCAGACAGGTCCGGCTGCTTCTCCCACTCCCTGCGGCACTGCCCAGCTCCTCCAGTCCCTCCGGACGCACCTTCTCTCACCACCATGGAGTTCGACCTCGCAACAGGTGCGCTCGTGGGGAGTGACCTGCGGTGTGGGAGGCCAGGCTCGGTGCTCCGCAGCCTCCGGAAGGCCATTTCCTACTACCCCCACCAACCCACCCGACTTCGTTTCTCTCTGCAGCCCTGGACTCCACTTCCAAGAAGCCGGAGGGGGCAGGCCAGGCGAGAGACCCGAAGCACAGTCCCCCGAAAGCTCAGGGCCGGCCACAGGCAGGGGCACCTCCGAAACCAAGGGTAAGTCACCGCACCGCCAGGCACGCAGAGGGGATGGGGCGACCAGGATTCGGCTTTGGTCCTAAGACCTTGTCACACACTTCGGCGCAAGGGGTCCCACCCTCATTGTCATCCCTCCCCCCAGCATGGCCATGACGGCTCCTCAGACTCCAGCAGCAGCAGTTCCTCCAGCGACTCGGAAGCGGAGAGGAAGGTAAAGGGCTGCCCCTCGCCCAAGGCAGGCTAGGAGCTGGGTCGGCCTGGGGTGGAGGAGGCGCGGTCCCCGCTTCCAGCCCAGCGGGAACATCTCTCCCACCGCTGCCCTTGGTCCTACAGTCCCATCCTGCCGGTTCCAAGCAGCACGAAGCCAACCAGGGCCAGGCCAAGAAGCTCAAAGTGAAGAAGGAGAAGAAGAAGAAGGAGGAGAAGAAGGAGAAGGGCAAGCAGTCCCCACACTGATTAAACCTTCCCGATGGTGCCGAGCGCGCGTCTGGCTCCCGCCCCGCCCCGCCCGCTCCCGCGGCTCAGGGCTGCCCCCTGCCGGGCGGCCGCGCCCCTGCCCAGCGCGCGTCCCAAGCACCGAGGCGGCCCCAGTCCATCAGGCTTTATTGTTTCAGTTGTGCAGCTGCAGATCTCAGCACCTTGGCGGGGAGAGGGGCGCGGGCGGCCCGAGAGGGGCGGAGATGAGTGGCGGCAGCGCGGGCTGCTGGGGGCTGGCCGGGCGCCCTCACCGCACCAGGTGGAAGGTGAGCCAGTACATGAGCAGGGGCTGCGCCGCCGCCACGGCCATGGTCAGGTACATGCGCAGCTGGTTCCGCGCCCCACGCACCGGCACCCCTTCAGCCGCCGCCTCGGCCAGGATCTTCAGCCGTAGTGTCCGGATCTGGGTGGGGAGGGGAGACGGGAATAGGGGGCACAGGGTTTACCGTCGGCCTGGGGCGGGGGCCTGGACACACTTCTAGCCTCTGCCCGTAAGCACCCTGCAGCCTAGGACAAGATCCTGGCCCTCGGTGGCCTCGGGTTGCGACTCCTGGAAGGCCCCGTGAGCCAAAAATGAGGTTTTCAGACTCAAATGCCAGGAAGACATCTTTACCAGACCACGATTTTTTTCTTTTTCCTTTTGGTGCTGGAAATCAAACAAGAGCCTCTCACATGCTAGGCAAGTGCTCTTCCACTACGCTACACCTGGCACCCTCCGGGATGACAATTTTTAAAGACAAACTAGAACCCCAACCCCGCCCCTCGAACCCCAATCCCAGATTGAACCGAGATAGTCCACCATTGAGCTATACCCTCAACCTTTGAGAGACAAGGTCTCACTATTGCCCACGCTGGCCTTGATTCTCCTGCCTCAGCCTCCCAAGTAACTTAGATTATGGGTGTGGGCCAAGGCCACTGCCTCTGGCTGCTCCCACCCACCCAGCTTTTTTTAGATGGGGTCTCCCCATGTTGCTGAGGCTGGCCTCCAACTTGAGATCCTCCACTTCAGCCTCCTGAGTAGCTGGGATTACAGTGAGAAATGTGCCCTGCTAGAAATGTTATTTTCTAAAATATTTTAAATGTATATTTGTAAACTTTGAAATGACATAAGCATATCTGCTCTTGGGTCATGCGTAGCCCAGCAGCGCCAGTGTGCTTCTGACCTCTCCCAGCACCCTGAGGTGCAGTCATCACCATCCCATTTTATAAAAGAGGAAACTGAGGTTTAAGCCTAGAACTGATTTGCCCCGAAGGCATGAAGCTCAGGTCAACCCAAGCCAGGGCCCTTTGCCAGCACCCCCACTCCAGATGGAAGGAAGGGCTCTTAGAGAATCTCCTTCCAGGGACATTTTGGTGGGAAAGTCCACCATATAAGGGGAGTGGAGGAAGAGTGGGGCTCAGATCCCCAGGGCAGCCCCACCGCTGGCTCCTGCAGCTCCTCCTGACCCCAGGCTCGGGTAGCCACTCCACGCCCTCAGTTTGGCAATACGGCTCTGGTCTAAATTCCCTCTCTGACAGCCTCTGCTTGGATGCCCCAGGGGCCCCAACTGTGTCCAGGAGGCCTGTGTCCTCAGTCTCACCCGCCCTGAGCCCCAGCTCACCATGAACACAAAGATGGACACACAGCACCAGCCCAGCACCAGGTAGTAGCCAGTTTTCCCAAACAGCAGGCCCACGAGAACCCCGCCAATCATGCTGGAGAGGGAGAAAGGAGGCTGGTATGAGGAGAGGCCATGGGCTGGGGCTGGCGGGCAGGCTTGGGGGTACTTACCCAACATACTTGTAGCCCAGGAAGGCCACCAGGTCGATGGTGGTGAGGTCGGTATTGACAGTGACCAGGTAGAGGCTGAGCAGGATGGCCAGCACCTCCAGGGCCAGCCAGGCCAGCGCTGAGCTCGCCTGCAGGCCCAGGAGGTCCGGGGAGAACCTGTGGGGATCGAGCTGTCATCCAGCTGCTTGCTCAGACCCTCCCCGAACATCGGCCTGGGGACAGCCTTGTGGTGGGTAAGGCTACAGGCCCAGCAGTGACCAAGAGGGACCTGGGCCTGTCCTCGTGGACATCCCAGTCCAGGATTCCAGTCCGTTTGTTCCCAGGCAGTGACCCCCAGAAGGGTCAAGGGTGAATCAACAGGCAGGAAGGGGTGGCAGAGGGGGCTTCTCAGAAGAGAGGACAGCTAAGCTGAGGTGGGAAGGAGTAAACAGTGGTCAGAGAAGGGCCGTGGTCACTGTCCTCTCCCCAGGGCCCCAACAACTAATCAACTGCTTCTAATGACAGCTGTTTTTAGTGCCACAAAGAAAAAAACCAGGGACTATGAGGGAGAGACGGGGTTTGCTCTGGAGGTGAGGAAGTGACGCTGGGTGAGATCATGAGCAGGTGATATAGGGGAGGAACCTTCTCCTGAGCTAAGGGAACCCAAGTGCACAGGCTCTGGGGCAGCACCAGGCTCTCTGGAGTGGAAAGGGACAGAGCAGCAGGGCAGAGGGAGTAAAGGGGACAGACAATGCCAGGCTGAGGAGCTGGGGCTCAATTTGGGGGCTGCTGGCAGCTGCATGGGTCCGGGTGGGGTGTGGCCTGGCCTGCAGCTCACATAAAACCTTCCCAGATGCCACTGGAGTGAGGGTGGCAGGGACAGCTTGTTCAGGAGAGTGAGGATGAGTACAGATCTGGGGTGGAGGCTAAGAGGAAGGAAGGATTTAGAGGGTCCCGCAGCACAGGGTGTGATAGCTGCATGTGGTTGGGAAAGAGAGGGAGGCATGGTGACTGAGGGTGAGGGCGAGGGCGCTGCTGAGAGACGACTGGGACCTCCCTGCTGAGCCTTGGCCCCCCAGGCCCCGCTCCCTTACCTATCCTGTGTCCCTAGTGCAAGGCCAGCCACCAGGATGTAGGTGATGAAAGCCATCGCTGTAGAAGCAGACACAAGACAGTGGTCAGAGGAAGGGCCATTTTGGGCCTTTGGGCACCCAAACCTCCTCCCCAGATGTGCCCCACCAGAGGGAGGGGGGTGCGGGGCAGGGTGAAACCTGGAATATAGAGGTCAGGAGCGTTGACATCAAAGCGGGGGGCCACTGGGGTGTCCTGCTGGTACTGTACCTCCCAGTCCTGTGGGGAGAAAGGGAGAGTGGCAGGATCCCCAGGGCAGGGCTCCTCCCGTCCTGCTTACAGGCCCAGCTGCCGACCCCTGGACCCCCACCCACCCCCTCAGTGGGGCGGTGCTCACCTGGTGCAGGTAGGGGAAGACGAGCAGGCCCAGCTTTTTGCCCACATACACAGTATCCACGGCAAAATAATACTTGAGCTTGGTGACAGGGATGAAGCGGTCAATCTGGGGAGGCAGAGCTCAAGCCTGAGGCCCTGTGGCCCCTACCGCCCCCCCACTCCCAGCCCCAGTCCACTCACATTCTTGTCCACCAGCTCCTTGCCCTGTGCGGCCAGGCTGCTCCCATAGGCCATGGCCATGTTGGACACAGGATCTGCCAGGAAGGCCGCCTGTGGTGAGGCAGAGGTGTTGGGGTAGCCCAGGCCACTAGGTGCCCGTTGGGCCCCATAGCCTCGGTTCTGGGCTGAACTCGTGTCATCAAAAAGCTGGTGGGGGTCGGCCATGCCTGGCGGGGATGCTGGGGTCCTCCGCTTCGAGGCTGCATGGGAAGAGAGTGGGGGGCGCATTTGTTCTACAGCTCTCCTTCCCACTCCAGCCAAAGCAGGGGGCTGCGTCACCATTAAAGCACTGATTTTGATGTCAGATGGGCTATGGGGCACAGGCTCTGCCTATCATCCACCCACCCACCATCCCTCTGTCTAACCCCCTCACCCATCTCCATAACCCACCTCAGGGCCACTGCATTAGCTGTGCCTCTGCCTGGAATGCGCCCCCCACCGCACCCCCAGGGTTCCCTCCTCTCCTCCTCAAGGTCTTGCTGAGTGGGGCCTTCCCTGATCACCCTGCCTCCAGCTGTGCCTCCCTTTGGGGCAGTGCCTGACCCACCTTCCCCGCCTCATTTATGACCACTGGAACTCAGCACCAGCTCACCAATGAGCTGTTTTCTTTATTTCACTCACTGTCCCCCCACTGGACTGCAAGACCTCAGGGTGGGGATCTTCACCATGTTCACAGCTGAGCCCCCAGCCCCTAGAGCAGGGCTAAAGTAGGTGCTCAATGTGAACCCGGAGAATGAATAAGTGACCACTGCATCTGACAGAGGTGAAACCAAGGCTCAGATAGCGACATGGCTTATGAAAGGACCAAATCGAGTTCAGTGGCACAGAAGTCCAGCCCGGGTCCGTCTGGCAAAGATCACAATGATTAAACCCTGACAGATAGGCACCATGATACATTCCTGTAATCCTTGTGACTTGGGAGCCTGAGGCAGGAAGATCACAAGTTCAAGACCAGCCTGGGCAACTTAGCAAGACCCTGACTTGATAAAAATAAAAAGGGCTAGGCATGGAGTTCAGTGATAGAGTCCTTGCTTAGCACGCACGAGGCCCTGGGTTCTAAGCAGAGCAGCATGCGTGCACGTGCACACACACACACAACCACACGAAGTGTGCAGAAGTTTCCTCTGGCTTTATGGGGGGAGGGGCGTGGGCAGGAAGAGGAGACTGCAGAGGAGGCCAGGTGGGAGAGGTGGCAGGACGGGGGTGGAGGCATGGGAATGGGCTGTTTCTGGGTAGATCTCCCAGGTAGGAGGGTCAGGGACTTGCTGGGGGTGTGCTCAGCCGGTGTGGTGAGAAAGTGGAGGAATCAACGCTGAGCAGCGGGGCAGTGGGGTGGACGGGGGAGCTGTGTGTTGAGATGGGGAAGACTAGCGCCCTGGCTCCAGGCTCCTGTTCCGGCCACCGAGAGGTGCTACCCCAGCAGACATTTGCTGAGAACCTGCCATGTGCTACGCACTGCTTTGGACAAAGGGAACAGGAGGTAAGGCCATGCTGGGATGTGGGAGAAGACCAGTCATCTACACTGTGGCCTCCTCTTCCCCTGGGCTCTCCCCTCTGCAGAATGGAGGTAACTGTCCCCCCTGTGCAGGGCTGTCGTGAGGCAAAGTGACCACTCAAACTGCTCAGCTCAGCAAAAAGCAGCCAGTCTGTGTTCCTTATTATCAATTCCCAGCTCTTCTCTCAATGTTTCTTTCCTTTTCTTGGCGCCTGCAGAGCTGGGGGTGGAACCCGGGCCTCACACATGCCAGGCGGGTGCTCCTCCACTGAGCTCCGGCACCGGCCCCTTGCTCCCTGTTCCTCTGTAGCCTAAAAACACAGCCCAGGTCTCTTTAATCATGAAGGAAGCAGCACTGGCCCTGGCCTTGTGCCCAAGCCCTCCTTCCCTTCTCCCTTCCACCCTTCTGGACAGAGGACTGGCTTCCTGAAAGTTCAGGGCAAGTCTTCCTCCCTCCGTCATCCCTTGGCACCGGGAATGTGGGGTTCTGCTGTCACAGGCCTATGCCATTGTTCCACTCTTACCTAACTCGATCCCCTGGCAGCTTTGGTGTCACGACCCCAAATGCCAACCTCCAACTCTGTGGCTTCTGAGACACTGCACGCACCTGTTTCTCATATTTGTCAGGCCTCGCAAGCATCTGCGGAGCACGCCCTGTGAGAGGCCCCGCTGCAGGCATAGCACACAGCACGTAGGCTGACAGGCCCCTGATTGGTCCCTCCCTGAAATGTGTGACCCAGTTTTCCATCCTTGCCCTGTCTTCTGCCTCTCACCTACAACAATCCCATCCACAACTGGCCCTGACCACCACAGTGTGCCTTTGGTTTCTGGGCTCAATCTGTTGCCACTGTTTTTCTATTGGCTCCAGACCCAGGTCTAACCTCTACCCAGAATTCCCTCTGGCTGCTCCTGGGTCTTTACTTCAGTGTCCAAATTCTCGATTCCTCTCTGCCTCAGCACCAGTCAACACCTCCTTAGTTCTCATGTACTATGTCCCAATGTTACTCTCCCCTCTCTGACTCTGTCACCTCCCGCCTGATTTAAACATCTTCCCTGGTGGGGCCTGCTCTTAGCTCACCAACCTTCTAATTAGCAGCCAGTGAGCCTCTCAAATGCAGGCAGCAAGCCACAACCTCCTCTGCCTAAGATCAGTGTTGTCTGTGCTGGGAGTCAGCTCCAACCACGAATGGCTCTGTGACCCAGACCCGGCAGACATCTCACCTCAGGCCCCTTCCTGCCCAGCCCCTTGCCTGGAAGGCTTTTGGACAGGCAGGGCTGTCACCTGGGAGCACTTCCCTTCCTCAGCACCTCCCACCCAGGCCTTGGCCTACATGCTTCCTTCTCACAGGTCTCAGGAGTCCTAACACGAAGCTCGAGCCCCGAGCCCCGCCTGTTCTGTCTTCCCTTTGGAGCACATACCACAATTTCTAAGTAGATATTTATCTGTCTACTTGTGTCTTCAGTGCAGGCCTCCTGTGCCTTCCCCGCTCCTACAAGTCTCCTCCTGGACAACTCACATTAGATGTACCCTCTCGGTAGAGACTGGGCACTGACACCCCAGGCCCCAGGCCGCCTCTGGGTTCCTGCAACACCTCCATCCTGGCCCAGCTCCCTCTGCCTGTGCCTCCCTATCCCTGATCTGCACTGCTCTCATCACATCTCCATTACTTCAAACTGTCACTTTCTTCTGCTCTGTACTAGCAGCTCCATGAGGACAGGAACAAGTGCGCTCTGGACACTGTTGTATCTCCTGCATCACACACCACAGGGCCGGCCAGGAACACTGAACATCGCCCTCTCCCTTATGAGTCCTCCTCAAGCCCTAGTCACATCCTGGATTATATCCCCCGACCCCCATGCCCAGTACTACAGATTGAACTCGGGGACTGGAGCACTGAGCTACATCTCTAGCCCTTCTTTTGAAATTTTATTTTGAGACAGGGTCTTGCTAAGGTGCCCAGGTTGGCCTTGATTTTTCAATCTTCCTAAGTCCTCATTATGATTATAGGCACTGGGATTATAAGTGTGCTTGGGGAAGATTATTTTCTCTTTTTTTTGGTACTGGGGATTGAACTCAGGGGTACTCAACCACTAAGCCATATCCTCAGCCCTATTTTGTGTTTTTTTGGAGACAGGGTCTCACTGAGTTGCCTAGCACTTCGCCGTTGCTGAGGCTGGTTTTGAACTTGCGATTCTCCTGTCTCAGCCTCCCTAAGTGCTGGGATTACAAATATGCGCCACCGTGCCCAGCTCCCCAGATTATTTTCTTTATAGCTGTTATTTACTCCCCAAATTATCTTGTTGCTTTCTTCACTTTTTAGTGTGTCTGTCTTTCCACTGAATCCTGAGCTGTTAAGATAGCACGGACCAGGGCTACGCTGGTTACTTTTAAGTATCCAAATTCCAGCACAGGGCCTGGCACAGGGGAGCTTAGGCAAGACATGCTGAATGAAGAAATGAAACGTACTGCGCTCATATGGAGATGACCAGGAATTCAGAGATACACATTCAAAGATGGAAAAAGGAGATTAACAGTACAGTCAACACAGGTTCAACCTTAAATGAGCGTGAACATGATACTCCGCGGGCCCTGAAGGCCGTAGTAAGGAGCGCGGGCGACAGCTCGTGGGCACTGGGAAGCCACGGAAGGGTGAGGAGCAGGGGAAGGCAGATCGCTAACTCCAAATGAATGAAAGTCGCTTTTCTCTGTACATCATACAATATCCTACCCCAAGTCGTTTTCTTCTAAAGCAATTTCCTGAAGAATCTACCCCCCAGTGTGCCCCCTACCCGGACCTGGCATCCCTGTGCGGTGCACGCCTCCAAATTCCAGATCCTCAAATCTCGTGACCTCCGACCTGCAGTGACCTCGCCAACCGCCGCCGCCGCCGCCGCCCCGCCACGCCCCCGCCCGCCCGCCCGCCTGATCTCCTTGGCCAGCCACGTACGCCACTTACGCAGCCGGGGCGTCCCCGCCGCCGCCGCCAAGCCTGCCGGGTTCATTCTTTACCGCCGCCACCTCAGCCGCTGTTCGTAACGTGGCCGCCCGGCTCCCGTAGCCACGCCCCAGAGGCGACACGACAGCCAATGCGCTTCACGATTGCTCGGAAGGCCACGCCCCCTCTCCCTCACGGAGGCGGGGACGAGTGGCCTGGGGTTTACGTAATAGGCGGGAATTGGGGCTCTCGGGCGTAAGGCGAGAGTTAGGAACCTGAGAGTGAGGGAGGCGGGGCCGGGAACAACCCTAGGAGTGGGCGTTGTCGGGCATGATGGGAAATGTGGGTGGTCACGTGCTGAGCGCAGAGGTCGATGGGAAATGGAGTTCTCTGCAGGCTGGTTCTGTTTTGGGCAGCCAGAGAAGGGTGTGAAGAAGGGTAGAAGAGATGCACTTGTGTTTCCGAAGGCTGATGGGAGTTGTGCGAGCTCTATCGCTTGTACAGTTTTGGCACACTTTAAGTATTAGAGTGAACATTTAGAGTAGGAAGAGGACACCCAACAAGTTAGGTGAGAAGAACCGGTATCTTTCTTCGAAGATACCTTTAGGCAGTTTCGCAGAAATTTATTAGAATGTTCTCTCTAGGGCTGGAGCTGTAGCTCAGTGGTAGAGCGCTTGCTTCGCATGCGTGAGGCACTGGGTTCGATCCTCAGCACCACATAAAATTAATAAATAAAATAAACATTTAAAAAATGTTCTCTCTACTAGGTTTTCTCTAAAACTAAGGACACTCTATAGCTTCCACTTATCTCAGGCAAAGAAAACGGTGGAAGTGACTTCTGGGCAGTGATAGTGCTCCGGAAGGATGTCAGCTGGTGACCCTATCATTGTGGCTTCCCTTTCCTCCTGAGATGTGGGTCTTTCTGGGGACCTTGAAAGGCTGCTCCTGGTTTCTCAATAACGAGTCCTGGCTCAATTGCGGCCTTTTTTGTATGAGGTACCCCATTTCTCTTCTTACCTCTGGTTTAGAATCTGCCCCTTGGGCTCCACCACCATTTTCTCAGCCTCAGCCCTTCCTGATGCTTCAAGATTGAGCTTTTTTTTTTTTTTTTTTTTTTTTTTTTTTTTTTTTTTTTTTTTGGTGGAGGGAATCAGGAATTGAACTCAGGGGCACTTAAACCACTAAGCTACATCCCCAGCCCTTTTTATTTTTTATTTATATATATATATATATATATTTTAAATATTTTTTTAGTTGTTGATGGACACAATGTCTTTATTTTATTGCTTTGTATGTGGTGCTGAGAATCGAACCCAGGGCCTCACGCATGCGAGGCAAGCACTCTACCGCTGAGCTACAATCCCAGCCCTATTTTTTATTTTTTTTAAATATTTTTTTAGTTGTAGATGGACACAATGTCTTTATTTTATTGCTTCGTATGTGGTGCTGAGGATCGAACCCAGGGCCTCATGCATGGGAGGCAAGCGCTCTACCACTGAGCTACAATCCCCGCCCCCAGCCCTTTTTAAAAAAAAAAAATTTATTTAGAGAAACAGGGACTCACTGAGTTGCTTAGGGCCTCGCTAAATTGGTGCGGCTGACTTTGAACTCGTGATCCTCCTGCCTCAGCCTCCCGAGCCGCCACCAAGCCCGGCAAGACTGATTTCTTGTTGACTTTTTTTGTTTTTTATTAATAAAGCAAGCATTTTGGCTTTCTATTGGCCTCTTGTGACTGTAGTCATCCTCCAGTATCTACTGAGGATTGGTTCTGGCACTCCTGTGGCTACCAAAATCCTTACTCAAATCCTTAATGTAACACGATGTAAACCAGGTGCGCTGGCACGCGTCTGGGATCTCAGCGGCTCTGCTCGGAAGGCTGAGGTCGGAGGATTGAGAATTCAAAGCCAGCCCCAGCGATTTAGTGATGCCCCAAGTAACTCAGAGAGACCCTGTCTCTGAATAAGATATAAATAACGCCCTGGGGGATGTAGCTCAGTGGTTAAGAGCTCCTGCGTTCAAAACCCGGTACCGGGGCTGGGATTGTGGCTCAGTGGTAGAGCGCTTGCCTCACATGCATGAGGCCCTGGGTTTGATCCTCAGCACCACATAAAAATAAATAAATAAAGATACTGTGTCCATCTACAACTAAAAAAAAAAAACCCGGTACCCCCACCCCAAAATGTAGTATTTGTGTATAATCTGTACACGTGCTCCTGTCCGTATACTTTGTTTTTATTCTTTTTGTGTGGTATTGGGGATTGAACCCAGGGGTGCTCTACCACGGAGCCACACAGCCCTTTTTAATTTTTATTTTGAGACAGGGTCTCACTGACCAGGCTGGCCTCGAACTTGCAATCCTCCTGCCTCATCCTTCCGAGATGTCTCTTGTACACTCTAAATAATAATAATAATTAAATAATAATAATTTATTATAATAATAATTTATTATTATTATTAATTTGTAGTGCCAACGATCAAACTCAGGGCCTCACACATGCTAAAGTGCTTTACCATTGCACTACACCCAGCCCCTTAAATCACTCTATATTACTTTTGGGGGGGCATACCTGGTATTGAACTCGGGGCACTCAGCCACTGAGCCACATCCCCAGCCCTATTTTGTATTTAATTTAATTAAATTAATTAATTTATTTTTTGGTACTGGGGATTGAACTCAGGAGCACTCGACCACTGAGCCACATCCCCAGCCCTATTTTGTGTTTTATGTAGAGACAGGGTCTCACTGAGTTGCTTAGCGCCTCGCCATTGCTGAGGCTGGAACTCGCGATTCTCCTGTCTCAGCCTCCCAAAGTGGTGGGATTACAGGCTTGCGCCACTGCGCCTGGCTCTTATTTTGTATTTTATTTAGACACAAGGTCTCACTGAGTTGCTTAGCGCCTTGCTTTTGCTGAGGCTGGCTTTGAACTTGAGATCCTCCTGTCTCAGCTTCCAGAGCTGCTGGGATTACAGGTGTGGGACACCATGCCTGGTTCTATATTACTTATATTTCATACAACATAAATGCTCTGTAAATAGTCATTTTTCTGTTTTATTTAAGTAATGATGACGTGAAAAAAGTCTATACACATTCAGTAAGGACACAACTTTTTTCCAAATATTTTTTTGTCTATGGTTGATTGAATCCGACAGATGAGGAATCCACACACAGAGAACAGAGGATTGACATTCCCCCCCATTGTTTATGACTAAATTTTCTCATCAGGTTAATAGGAATTATACAGCAGTGGTTGAAGATTGAATGCAAGAGCATGTGTCCACAGAGCCTTGCACATTGTAACCCTCTGATCACTGGCAGCTACTGTTACTGTTACTGAGGCAGAAGGATCACAAGTTCAAGGCCAGCCTCTGCAACTTAGTAAGACCCTTTCTCAAAATAAAAAAAGGTGTGTGTGGCGGGGGGGGGGTGTTAGCTCAATGGTAAAATATCCTGGATTCCATCCCCAGTACCTCCTCCCCTCAGCTATTTATTTACTTATTTGTGGTTTTTTTTTGGGGGGGGGGTACTGGAAATCTCTGAGTTATCCTCAGCCCTTTTTGGTTTTTTTGGTACTGGAAACTGAACTCAGGGCACTCGA
>PVHX01016780.1:24266-42231 GCA_004024805.1 Geosciurus inauris
GGATATTTTACCACTGAGCTACATCACCACACACACATACCTTTTTTTATTTTGAGAAAGGGTCTTACTAAGTTGCAAAGGCTGGCCTTGAACTTGTGATCCTTCTGCCTCAGCCTCCTGAGTCTCTTGAAATCACAGGCATTTCCCACAGTGCCTGACCTAGTTCATTACTATCTTTATTATCAAGCATCTCTTCCTGTGGCTTGTCAACCCAAAATTGGTCTTTGTCCCAAGACCGTCATGGTTTTTATAAATAGAACCAGCTGGCCATGTCTGATCTGGGCCCCAAGCCCCACTCTTCTGTGGATAAGATGTGGTTGGGATTCTGGACTGCCCTCCAGAAGGCTTTCAGGAGGCACAGAGTTCTGGCTGCAGAGGGATGAAGGGAGACTCTCAAGAGGGCCACCGAAGGATATTTATTGGTTGATTGATTGATTGATTGATTGACAGGAATCAACCCCAGGGCCTTGCTTCTGCTAGGCATGTTCTCTACCACTGAGCTATACCTGGCCCTCCCTCCCAAATTAAGGCATATATCTATGATTCCTGTCTTTCTATTTTTTGTGGGGGATACTGGGCACTTTACCACTGAGCCACATCCCCAGCCCTTTTTGTTTTGAGACAGGGTCTCCCTAAGTGAATGAGGGTCTTGTTAAATTGCTGAAGCTGGCCTTGAACTTGGAATTCTCCTGACTCAGCCTTCCCAGTCCCCTGGCTCTTTTTCTGTTCTTTACTTTTTCCTTTTATCTTTCTTTTTTCAGTGCTGGGATTAGAACTCAGGGCTTCCTGCGATATTCTTGAGTCTGGCTCACAAAGACCCTAGCTCACTCCTCCTCTTCATGTCTCAGCTTGGATGTCCCCCTTTTCAGGACACTCTCTTGACCTCCCTAAATTGGGTCATGGCGTCCTTTGGCTTCCCACATCCCACCCTTGATCATCTTTTTTTTTTTTGTACTGGGGATTGAACTCAGGGGCACTCGACCACTGAGCCACATCCCCAGCCCTATTTTGTGTTTTAGGTAGAGACAGGGTCTCACTGAGTTGCTTAGCGCCTCGCTGTTGCTGAGGCTGGCTTTGAACCCGTGATCCTCCTGTCTCAGCCTCCCTAAGTGCTGGGATTACAGGCTTGAGCCACCGCGCCCGGCTCCACCCCTGATCATCTTGCTTGTGCTTCCCATGGACCTGACCACCCTGGGCTATCCACCCTGAATACCATGAGCTGTCACTCTACTCATCTGTCACTTTCCGCTGTCACTGGGAAACCAAGAGGAAAGGTCCCAAGACGAATGTCTTGGTCACTGCTGTGTCCTCAGTCCTCCCCAGAACAAAGTGGAATCTCAGCAAAGATGTGGTGAATGGGTTAGGATCCTCGCTCTACCCATGAGGGCACAGGGGACACCTGACTCTATAATGTCTGCCTTTGTGAACTAGGTGTCCCTACAGGGTGGCAGCCATCCCATCCAGGGCGCTGGATGAATAAAGTGAGAACTGGATTTCAGTTTGCCCCTGCTCCTGGCCACGCTCTCTGATGCAGTGCACAACCTGAGCAGCCGTGCGCTGCGGCGCTGAGGAGTTGGGGAGCGACTGTTCCATCCACCAGCGGAAGGGAGAGTTGGGATCCTCTGTAGCTTAGGGAGCCCCGACTGCGGAGGAAGCGAGGAGCTCCCCGCCCTCCAGGTCCTGTTGGTGTCCGGGCCCTGGGAGCGCCGGGCTCCGCCCTGTGTCCGGCACGAACACCTGGAGTTGGGCGTGCCTCAGTTTCCCAGAGGCTGGGCGTTCCTGCGGCCCCGCTCCTCCCCTTTTTCCTCTTCCTCTTGGGGCATCTGTGGCCGAGCGTCGAGCTCCCGGAACTGAAAGCAGGCGGCGGGCGGCGGCGGCGGCGGCGGCGGCGGGGGCCACGTCAGCCGGGCGGCCGGGGGCCATGCGGCGGGGCGCGCTCCTGGCTGGCGCCCTGGCCGCCTACGCCGGGTACCTGGTGCTGGGCGCGCTGCTGGTGGCGCGGCTGGAGGCGCCGCACGAAGCCCGGCTCCGCGCCGAGCTGGGGACGCTGCGGGAGCAGCTGCTGCGGCGCAGCCCGTGCGTGGCGGCCCCGGCCCTGGACGCCTTCGTGGAGCGCGTGCTGGCGGCCGGACGGCTGGGGCGCGCCGCGCTGGCCAACGCGTCCGGGCCCGCCAACGCCTCGGACCCCGCCTGGGACTTCGCCTCCGCGCTCTTCTTCGCCAGCACTCTGGTCACCACCGTGGGTACGTGAGCGCCGTCCCCGCCCCGCGGCCAGCGAGGACCTGGGACGCCCACCTGGTCCTGGCCCTTCAGGACCCGCGAGTCCTCACGAAATGCCCTTCTCGCAAACCCCTCCCGGGCCCCGAGCCCCCAGCCCACCCCCACCCGACCAGGACCCCGCGCCCACCGTGGTAGCTGACCCCCTGGGCGTCCCTCAGCCAGGCCTCTCCTCCTACGCAGGAAACACCCTGCCCCAGTTCTTTTGGGACCAGGGTCCCCCTCACAGTACCTTCTGCAAGCATCTGGGACCTCACCCCTTCGTCTTAACCCCCATGAGGATTTGGTTCTCTTCAGATGCCCCTGGTCCAGGAGGCTTGGAGACCAAGGAGGACCTCGAAGCTTCCATCTGAGATCCTGTCCCCTCTAGCTGGGAGCCTCAGCCAGGCCAGGACCTATCTCTGGGCGGCTACAGCCATTCCTTCCAATCATGTCTCCTGACTGTCCCTGTCCCTTCCTCCTGACATCCCAGCCAGGATCCTGCCTCCCCAGACTTCTCAGGCCACCACCACCAAAGGCCTGCCTTCCAGCTGGACAGTTGGCAGGAACCTGTGCCTGCTCTGGGAATCCCAATCCTCTGGCCCCAGGTTACTCTCCAGGAAAGCCGCCATCCCTCTGACCCCTTACTCCCCATAGGTAACCCCAACTCCAGCACAGGACCCCCACACCCCATCCTGACAGTGCCCCTACATTGCAGGGTTTTCCTCCCAACTGGAACCCTCTGTTCCTTCTGGACCTGTGACCCCCGATTCAGCAGCCCCAACAACTGTGGGTGTGTGAAAGGGACCCCCCATGGAGGGAGGCAGAGAACCCTCCAGGAAGGACCACAGATTGTCCAACTAGAAGCCCACCCCTGGACTCCTACCCGTTCTGTCCCCAAATCACCTCCAGGACAACTTCTAGCCCCTTGAAAACACAGGACTGTCCAGGAAGTCCACTTTAAACCCATGAACTAAGATCCTACTCCCCTCTGGACCCTGAAACCCCTTAGAGCCCCAGAACAATCAGGACCCTAGTGCCCTTCACACTGTTGTGGACAGCAGAGTCCACCTCCCTGGCCCCACGCCATGCCAGCGTAGATGGCTCTCTCGCCTGCTGTCCTGGCACCACGGTCCCCTGCCCTCTGTGAATTTCCCAGACAAGGGGATTTCCTGGGGACATGGGAACCCTCTGACCTTTTCCAGATTCACACCTGGGACCTCCTCCACCCAATTGCCCCAGCCTGTTTTATATCTGAAATTCTCTCCAAGAAGAATGCGCCAGGCGCCCTGCACCAGCACCTTCCCCAGCACCACTGTCTACCCTGGACAGTCAGCAAGGACCTGGGACACTGCCCTATCCCTTAGCAGCGGCTCCCTTACACCTGGGCTTCAGGAGCCCTCTCTGCCTCAGGACGTGATCCAGAAGTCACTAGCTGCTCCCTGGCCCTCCTTCCTTTGACCCAGGACCCCAGATTCATTTTAAACGAGGACACTGGCCCTTGGTTTAAGACTGACCTCCTAGACACCTTGCTCTGAGCCCCCACTCAAGTGGGACCTACCCCCCCAACCCTTGAGAACCCTGGCCCCGGGAAGTCCCTGGTCCCCTCACAGACCTGGGAAGTCCCTCTGCTGTCAGGCTCGGTTGCTCTACAGTCCCTCCCCAGCCACCAGCTGCCCCTTTTGGAATATGCAAGAGTTTGGTGCAGAATCCTAACTGCCTCCAGTTGGTAGTGCAGCAGTAGGAGTGGCATTTGTCCTCTTTGTGCCCATCATGTGGACCAGCCAACCAAGGCTACTGGCAGCAGGGCGGGGTGATTTCCTCACAGACTAGAATTAGCCGGCCTTGCCTCGGGCGTGCTCTCCTCTGCTGCCTGGGCCTGCCAGGGCTGCCCGACCAGCCTCTGACCTTCCCTGGGTCTTAGGCGCCTTGCTGTCTCCTCCTAGATCCTGGTTTCTGCACCCTCCTCCCTGGTGGAGGAGCAGGCGAGGGGCCCCGAACACCAGGCAGACGCAGCCTGGCTTGTCATCCCAGTTCCGCGGCAGCTCGGTGTCCTCCCTCATCGGTAGAATGGAGTAATAAAGCTGGGTGTGGAGGCCCATGCCTTTGATCTCAGTGACTCAGGAGGCTGAGGCAGGAGGATCCCAAGATCGAGGTCAGCCTCAGCAATTTAGCAAAACCCTATTTTATCCCATTAGTGAAAAAAATAAGGGGGGGGATGTGGATAATAGCACTCTCCACTTCACAGTAATGCCTGGAGAGAGAAAAAGTGTGAGTGTGTGTGTCTGTATGGAGTTCAGGCTCAGAAAAGTTGGTCCACTGGCCCAACGTCACACAGCTGGGAAGGTGTAGAGTAGAGGTTTGCACCAAATCTCCAGAGTCCAATGCTCTTATCAAACATACCACTCTGATACCGAGCAAGGGCTCACTGCCTGGCACACATAGAAGCCAGTCTTTAAAAAAAGAAAGAGCTTTATTGAAGACCACAGAGCAAGGAGGCAGGAGGCACATTCAAATCCATTTCCCAGATGGGACTGGCCAGTGGGGAAGGAATCTAAGTGGCTGTGGAAGGGGAAACGGAGGGCCCAAGACTCCTGGGAGTCTTGGTGGAGTAGTCTGCACCTGGTGCACGGGTCCAGGGGGACCTGGGGATAATCCTGGTCTATTCTGCCTCTGCTGACAGCAGCCTTCACTTCTAGTCCAGGTCTGGGGGCCTGTTCTCTGGTTCTGCTCCACCAGGCTGCTGAGGCCATCTTAGGTCAGATCTGAGGGTCCTGTGCCAGAGTCCTGTAAACAGCCTGAAGTGCTTTTAGGAACAGGGATGTCACCATTCGGTGGCTCTGTTTCAATACTGCCTGGCTTGAATAGGATGATGTGTGTGTCGTAGAAGAACTGTTGGGAATATCCCAAGGGGAGCGGAGCGAGGGGCCAGGGGATGGGAGAGACATGGGGTGGGGAGGCTTCCTCCACTGGGCTGGACAATGTCTGTTTATCTCTGTGGTGTTGGGGATGGAGCCCAGGGCCTCACTCATGCTAGACACGCACTCTACCACCAAGCTACTCCCCAGCCCAATGAGATTCTTGCTAAACACAAGCCAGGGACTTAGACGTCAAGAGTAGGTGATGAGCCACACCTGCTGCTGCACACCTGTGGCCCCAGCTCCTCAGGAGCCTGAAGCAGAAGGATCATGAGTTCCAGGCCAGCCTGGGCAACATGGCAAGACCTGTCTCAAAAGAGTGAGGGGCTAAAAAAAAAGAGGGAGAGGGAGGTGAGGCTGGGTGTGGTGACACCTGTAATCCTAGCTACTGAGGAGGCCAAGGCAGGAGGATCGCAAGTTGAAGGCGCCGCAGCAACTTATCAAGGTTCTAAGCAATTTAGTGAGGCCCTGCTGCAAATTTTAAAAACTTAAAAACTGGGGATGTAGCTTAGTGGTAAAGCACTTCTGGGTTCCATTCCCAGTACAAAAAAAAAAAGAAAAAGAAAAAGAGTGGGAGATGAGGAATTGGGTGCAATATTGAGTGGGGACTCTTAGGATTCTTGCTAAAATGAACAGTGCTCAGGGAAAGCAGGCTGGAGTTTGGTCCGGGAGGCGTCTTTGCTGGGTGAGGCACCGGTGAAGCTCATGTTTATAGGGCCTCAGTCACCATGATCATTCCGGGTGGGGCTGGGAACCCCGAATATACCTGGAGACCCAGAATACAGACTGTGTATTTCTCTGTGTCCCTCATTTTGTCATAGGCTCAAATCTAAGACCTAGCGAGAAGTGGAGGCCAGGGCTGGGCAGCGGGCAGTAGGAGACTGGGACGAGAGAGCAGGAAGCCAGGGCTGCGGTCAGTGTTGCTGGCTGCAAGTGCAGCTCCGTGGTAGAGCATGTGCCTCAAGGGCAGGAGGCCCTGGGGCCACTCCCAGCAACACACACACAGACACATGCCACAAGTCTTGTTTTATTTATTTATTTATTTATGGTGCTGGGGATTGAACCCAGGGCCTTGTGCATGTGAGGCAAGCGCTCTACCAACTGAGCTGTAACCCCAGCCTATTTTTTTTTTTATTGATTGATCTTGCTCTGTTCGCTAAGCTGTCCAAACCTCTGGGCTCAGGTGGCCCTCCCGCTTCAGCCTCCAGAGTGACTGGGACCACGGGTTGCATCACTGCACCCAACTAACATCTTGTGTTCATGAAGGGTGGAGTCATGCCTGAGAAGCTTCAGAGCACAGTCGCTTAAATAAGATGGATGTTTATTTCTTGCTCACATTTGAGGTAGTCAGTCCAAGACTAGAAGGTTGCTGTGGGTCAGAGACCCAGACTCCTCAGCAAAAACTGCTCCACTGTAACTGCTCTGGACAGTTTCTATTTCCACAGTCTCCTTATGGTCCAAAGTGACTGCTCTGCTCCAGCCTCCATGTGTGTGTTCCAGTCAGCAGAACAGGAAAGAAAAGGGATATGGGTATCACCTCTCTCCTTAATGACCCTTCCTGGAAGTTCCCGAATTCATTCTTTCTTTCTTTCTTCCTCCCTCCCTCTCTCTCTCTTCTTCTTTTTTTTGGTAATGGGGATTGAACTCAGGGGCACTCGACCACTGAGCCACATCCCCAGCCCTATTTTGTGTTTTATGTAGAGACAGGGTCTCACTGAGTTGCTTAGCGCCTCGCTGTTGCTGAGGCTGGCTTTGAACTCGCGATTCTCCTGTCTCAGCCTCCCAAAGTGTTGGGATTACAGGCGTGAGCCACTGCACCAGGCTTCCTTCCTTCCTTCTTTTCTTTTCATTTCCTTTCTTTTCCTGAGAGACAGTCTTGCTAAATTGCCCAAGCTGACCTTGAACTTGCAATCCTCCTGCCTCAGCCTCCTGAGCAGCTGAGATTACAGGTATGTACCACCACGCCTGATATCCTTTTTCTTTTTCTCAATTTTCATGATAAAATATATGTAACAAGTACCATCTTCACCATTTTAGAGTATACAGTTCAGTGTCATGAAGCACTTTCACTGTGTTTTATACTCATCCCCATCATCAACCTTCAGAACTCTTTTCATCTTGCAAAAGTAAAACTCTGATGCCTATAATCCCAGTGGCTCAGGAGGCTGAGGCAAGAGGATAGCAAGTTCGAGGCCAGCCTCAGCAATTTAGTGACACCATGTCTCAAAATAAAAAAGGGCTGGGGTTATGGCTCAGTGGTAAAGTGCCCTGGGTTAAATTCTCGGTGCTAAAGGAGGGGAAAAAAACCAACAACTTGGAAACTGTCCCTTCATGGAACAAGAACTCCCTGACCGCCCCTCCCCCTGAGCTCTGGCAATCACTGGTCTACTTTCTGTCTCTGAGTCTGACTATTCTACCCACCTTACAGAGTGGAATCATACAGAATTTGGCTTTTAGTAACTGGTACTTTTTACTTAACATGTTCTCAGGGACAATCCACATGACAGCATGTGTAAGCATTTCCTTTCTTTCTAAGGCTGACTTTTGTCCCATAGTTGGTGCTGCTTTGTGCCATTGTGCTGATCCATTAATCTGTTGGTGGAAACTTGAGATACTTCCTCATCCTAACTATTGTGAGCAGCTCTGTCTTCCAGAGCTTGCTTTGTTTTTGTTTTTGTTTTGGTACCAGGGATTGAACTCGGGGGTTCTTGACCACTGAGCCACATCCCCAGCCCTATTTTGTGTTTTATGTAGAGACAGGGTCTCACTGAGTTGCTTGCTTAGTGCCTCGCCGTTGCTGAGGCTGGCTTTGAACTCGGGATTCTCCTGTCTCAGCCTCCCTAAGTGCTGGGATTACAGGTGTGCACCATGGCGCCTGGCGCTTTTGGTTCTTGGAAATATATATAAAAGAAACGGGATCGGGGCTGGGGTGTAGCTCAGTGGTCGAGCACTTGCCTAGCACGTACCAGGCCCTGGGTTCCATCTCCAGCAAGGGGGGGTGGGGGGAGCAAGCAGACACATACAAAAGAAAAACAGAATTGAGATCCCTTTGTTCGGGAAGCAGGCTCAGGTGAACACCTGCTCATGCATGCCACCTGTCCACAGCTCATTGTGGATCACAGTGCTCAGTCTGCAGCCTTGGGCGAGACTTTTTCACTGTCGACATAACTGGGTCCTCAGCAGCACAGTCACAGGCAGGGCTGGCCTTTTGGCTGATTTATTTGGGAAATAAAAGGAGATTGACAGTGACTCGTCACTCACTGGTCAGTCCCCCCAACACCTGAGGTCCTTGTCGTATTTCTGCTTTTGCAGACCTCATGTCCACACTGACCTTGCTGTGCTCCCACGGCCCTCTGGGAGTCCCCCAGGGCTTGTCACACCCATTTAAGAGTAGGGGAAACATGCCAGACAGAAGCCGACGCGCTTCATCCAGTGCCCACATGATTAGTGCGCACAGCAGGGGCAGAGCAGAGCCCACTGCCCTCCCGGAACTGATGCCCTGGTGGGAGGCAGTACCCACGTAAGCAAACTGTATACTACAGAGAAGGCATTAAGGGGTATGAGAAGGAAAGAGTTGGGTAAGAGGGTGTTAGAATTTAGAATAAAGTGGTCAAAGAAGGCATCACCGAGAGGGTGACATTTAGGTAAAGATCTGAAGGACTAGAGAGAGAGGGACTCATGGACACATGGGGAAAGAGTTTTCCATGAGGAAGGAGTGGCCAGTGCAAAGGCCCTGAGGTAGGAGCATGCTGCTCTGTTGGATTGGGTGGAGCCTCTGTCCTTTAGTCTGAGTGAGATGGATGACTGTGGGGTCCAGGTTGGAGGAGAAGGGAGGCCTGGAGGAGGCTGCTGTGGTGGGCGGGATAAGGGCAGGGCCATGGGGTGGTGGGTCTGTCTGAAGGCTGAAATGACAGGCCGTGCTGACGCATGGAATATGGTGTTCGTGATGTCAAGGGTGAAACTGTACTTAGCCAATCACTGAAATGGGGGAGTTTAGCAAGATTTTTAAGTGGAAAGTGTCTCAACTCTGCTTCCCTGAGGAAAAGCTCTGAGGATGTTTATGGGAGAAAGGAGCAGGGTGACGTGAGGTGTGGGGAAAGGTGACTAGGGGTGAAGCCATTAGTGTGTGTGACTGACTAATCAGTCTTCCTGGCTCTTTGTGGGACACATGGTCAGAAAATGGAAGCGTTAGCATGATCTAAAGGTGAAGTTTGCCCCCTTGATATCAAAGAGGTCACCTGCACAGGCCCAAGGTACAAGTCAGTTTTTCAGCAAAAAGTGGCCTCCAAGTCCCCCAGAAGTTACCTAGGCAACCGTTATCATCACCCTGCACAGCAGAGGTGTCACCTACAGCAGAGCTAGCAGGAGACTAATAATGTATTACTTAGCTATGTGACCTCTAAAATTAGTGACTTATATTTTCAGTGCTGGAGATGAAACTCCGAGCCTTGCACATACCGGACAGGGACTCTGTCCCTGAGCTACACCCCCAAACCTCCAAGTCAGTGGTGGTGGGGTACCGGGGTCTGAAACCAGGGGTACCACCAAACTATGTCCCAGCCTTTGTATTTTTTAATTTTTTAAAATTCATTTTGGTACCAGGGATTGAATCCAGGGGGACTTAACCACTGAGCCACATCCCTGGTCCTTTTTATTTTTTATGTAGAGACAGGGTCTCTAAGTTACTTTAGGGCCTTACTAAGTAGCTGAGGCTGGCTTGGAACTTGTGATGCTCAGCCTCTCCAGTCGTGGGCATTACAGGTGTGTGCCACCATACCCGGCTCAAATCAGTGATTTTTAGTCCTTAAAAGCAAGTAACTAAAAAGCAAATCTGGTGAGTTCGGCCTGGGATTTCTTCGGGCTTTCCCTTAGTTTGAAAGGAAACTCGACTCTTGGCCTGAGCGGGGAAGGGTGGCGGGCACTGTGGAAGGAGAGGGTTGGGCTGAGGCCAGGTCTGGGTTCAGGGTGTCCTCAGCCACCTCTGTGGAGCTGCTGGGTGGACAGGAGGACGCCCCTCCCCACAGGCTACGGCTACACCACGCCGCTGACCGACGCGGGCAAGGCCTTCTCCATCGCCTTTGCGCTCCTGGGCGTGCCAATCACGATGCTGCTGCTCACCGCCTCGGCCCAGCGCCTGTCGCTGCTGCTCACCCACGCGCCCCTGTCCTGGCTGAGCTTGCGCTGGGGCTGGGATCCCAGACAGGCCGCACGCTGGCACCTGGTGGCCCTGCTGGGCGTCATAGTGACCGTCTGCTTTCTGGTGCCGGCTGCCATCTTCGCCCACCTGGAGGAGGCCTGGAGCTTCCTGGACGCCTTCTACTTCTGTTTCATCTCTCTGTCCACCATCGGCCTGGGCGACTATGTCCCTGGAGAGGCCCCTGGCCAGCCCTACCGGGCCCTCTACAAGGTGCTGGTCACAGGTGAGCTGGATGCTGGCTGAGGCCTGAGAGCAGGGGGCCGTGGAGGGGTTCCCAGGGGACCCAGCCCCACCCCGGGGTCCCTGTGGGCGCCCAGGTCTGAACCCCGGCCCCGCCCGTGGATCTGAGCCCAGGCCGACCCGTCCACCCCCATGTCCCCTGTCTGCAGCCTACCTCTTCCTGGGCCTGGTCGCCATGGTGCTGGTGTTGCAGACTTTCCGCCACGTGTCTGACCTCCACGGCCTTACGGAGCTCATCCTGCTGCCCAGCCCGTGCCCTGCCAGCCTCGACGAGGACAGGGACGATCAGGTGGACATCCTGGGCGCCCAGCCTGAGCTGCACCAGCACCTCTCTGCTGGCTCCCGCACTGACTATGCCTCCATCCCGAGGTAGCTGGGCAGGCGCTGAGGCTGGAGGGGCCCGGGCCGCGGGGCCCACCTGGCCATAGCTGGCAGGACTCGGATGTCCATGCAGTATGTGGAGGCAGGGGCGCTGCTCTGCCCCACAGCCCGGCCCCTCTGGGCTCCAGCATCACCTCATTTCCCTCCCTCCCTGTTATTTCCCCACACACTCTGGCTTTCTGGCTTCTTCACTGTCTACCCCTCTTGCTGTCCCTTTGTGTCTCAATTTCACATGTTATGTCTGTCGCTCATTCAGCCACTAGTCCGGTGCAGATTCTCCCAGACTCTGGTCCTGGACCTGTTTCCAGCCGCAGGTCAGTCGCTCAATGACAGCCTTCTCTGAGCCTTGGTTTCCTCAGCTGTCAGAAGGCAAGATGATATCCATTCATCTCCAGACCCCCGCTTTTGTGCTGGCCCAGGGCTATGCAGTGCTGGGGACACAGGAGTAGTGGAGGTGTCCATGGTCCCTGCTTTCAAGGGGCTCACAGACCAGTAAGGTGGACAGAGCTGTCCCCACACTGTGTAAGTCTCAGGTGGGCAAGGCTGAGGCGGAGGAGACCAATGGAGAGCCACTGGGGCCTGATGGAGGAAGCACAGGCAGAGTGGTCAGGGAAGCCCAGGGCGCTACCCATCTGTAGTCTGGAAAGTCAGGGGGGCTTTCTGGAGAAAGGGACAACAAAATTAAGACCCGGGCCAGGCATGGTGGCCTACGCCTGTATTCCCAGCACTTAGGGAGGCTGAGACAGGAGAATCGCGAGTTCAAAGCCAGCCTCAGCAACGGTGAGGTGCTAAGCAACTCAGTGAGACCCTGTCTCTACATAAAACACAAAATAGGTTTGGGGGTGTGGCTCAGTGGTCGAGTGCCCCAGAGTTCAATCCCCAGCACCAAAAAAAAAAAAGAATTAAGACCTGAAATGTGAGGAATGGTCAGAGAAAGAAGTTGCCCTTGATTAATTTTCTCAGGTACCTCCAGGGACCAAGGCCTGGGTGGCGATCCTGGGATAAGCTTGGTGGCAGAACCTTCCTCTGAAGGCATCTCAGTCCAGCTTCCCCCATTCACCAAGCACTAGGTCAATGCTGTGGCCTTGGCCTGGAGCCAGCCTCTAGTGCAGCCATGTCCTCAGGCAGCCGCTCTGCCTCTCAGATTGTTCCTCTAAAATGGCAACCGCAATAGCAGTCCTTGCAGAGGTGATTGTACAGGGACTGCCCTGTCCGTCCGCGACTCTTTGGCCAGGCTCTCTTCTGAATACTTTATAGATGAGGGACATGATATTAGTTATCTTCTTTCCACAAATGAGGAAACTGAAGCAGGGAAAAGGGTGGTCCCTGTCCTAGCCACAAGAGAGCAAGGGATTGATCTTAGATTGAGCCTCTCGGATCTGCCCCTCCTGAGATGAGCTGTCCCATCAGCCTCAGTGCCAGGGGCCCTGGACTGAGCTCCTGGCTCTAACACACCCTGAGGAAGTCACAGAAGGGACGCAGGCCTGGCGGTGGTGCCGTGTGGGCTGGCAGCTTCTCACTTCTCTATCTGGAGTCAGGTAGGAAAGGGGAAGGAGCTGGTCTGAGTGTCCTGGAGTGACAAGCCTGGGCTGGCTTCATCCTGAGGGCTCTAGAGAGGCACTGAGGGCTTTGGGGAAGGAGAGTCATGGTCAGGTTTGGACTTTAGGAAGGTCCCCCGCTCGTGTGCAGAGAGATAAGCAGGGGAAATTAAGGCAGAGTGCTGGGGGAGCCTGGGGGGAACAGAGGGAGACCATGGGCAGGGCAGGGCCCTGGAAGCAGGGGAGGCCCTGAGCCAGCCAGCGGATGGGCTTTTAGACTGAGGAGGATGAGGGCTAAGGTCAGCTGTGCCTGGGGACCTGGGAGGAAGCACAGCGCTCGGGAGGTGGGGGCTGTTAAACATATGGTGAGTGTGAGGGGCTACAGGGTCACCCCGGGAGTGTCATAGGGCCCTGGGGCCAAGGCTCAGTGGGGTGGTCAGAGTTGAAGACAGAGATGAAGGAATCAAGTCTGTGGGAGGGAGTGGAGAGAGACGTGATCAGGGTGTTTATATATTTATATCACTTAGGAAAGATTTTGGCTTTTCCGGGGTTCTAACAAAACCCCGCCTGGCACTGCTGGAATAATAAGATGAATGTTAGACTGCACCTCATCAGAGTCAGGGAGAGCTCTGGAAATTCTCTTCACAGCTATGGGAGGGCCTTGTGATCCCAGGGTCCCTGTGTCTCTGCTTTGCCACCCTCAGCTGAAGGCGTGGCTCACATGTTCTCCCCTTGTGGTCCCAAAGTGGCTGCCATAGGGCGAGGCATCACAATTCGCATGATCATCTCTAGCAAGCAATGACCTTTCAATGAAATGTGCTGATACCAAAGAAAAGAGCTTACAAAGGGGAGAGAAAAGGAGCGTAGGATAAAGAGGAATAAGGAAAACCAGGAAGGTGGACGGTACTGGTAAGAAAAGAGACTTCTAAGCTCCACATGACTGTCTTAATAAGTAATAGAAAATATTTACAGAGGGTTCACCATGTGCCAGGCACAGCTCTAAGCCCTTGACACATTCAACTCTTTCAGCAAACCTGTGAGTTATGAATATTCTCTACCTTTTACAGATGAGGAACAGTGGCTCAGAGAGGTTAAGTAACTTGCCAAAAGTCGCACAGAAAATGCAAAACTGGGACTTGAACAGGCTCTTAGTTGAACACCTTTTCCCATGGGAGCTCAGAAACATCCACTGTCCAGCTCCTCAGCTTCCCAGCCTTCTGGGCTGCTTATCAAGGTCATATTGGATCTCGGTGCTCAATTCACAAGGTGGTTGGGGCAGCTGCTTCTCATCTATGTAATCTGGCTTCCACTCCTTCCTTGCTGCTTCTCTTTCCAGATTCCTCTAGGAAGAGAGACCAGGTCCTGTTCCATTCAATATATTAAAACAAAACAAAAAAAAGTATGTGCTAACAATTCCAAAGGGGAGCCAGGCGTGGTGGCGCACACCTGTAACCCCAGCAGCTTGAGAGGCTGACGCAGGAGGATCTCGAAATCAAAGCCAGCCTCAGCAACTTAGCAAGACCCTGTCTCTAAATAAAATATAAAAAGGACTGGGGATGTGGCTCAGCGGTTAAGTGCCCCTGGGTTCAATCCCTAGTATGGAGAGATAGAGAAAGAGAGGAGAGAGAGGAGAGAACAGAGAAAAAGAAAACCCCAAATGTATCAAAGAGTGTCCAGGGGAAGTGAAGCCTTTCTTCTACACTCAGCTGGGTTGATTTCTCTGATCTCCTTCCAGGCTTAGTCTCTGCGTGTACCAGACATATGTAACATGCATATGTCTTATTTTCCATTCTACACGTGTTGAGGTGGTAATTACAGACTCTGTCACTCCCGAGCTGGGTGACTTTGGGCAGGTGATGTCACCTCCAGTGCCCCTGTTTGCTCATTCGTGAAACAGGATACAAACAGCACCTACCTCATGGACTTGAGCAGGTAGCAGCTTACCACCTGGAAGCCCTTAGCACCGTATGTGGGACTCAATAAAATGTTGCCTAATTATTGCTGTTGTTCTCTTTTTTATTTTTTGGTACTGGAGATTGAACTCAGGGGCACTCGACCCCTGAGCCACATCCCCAGCCCTATTTTGTGTTTTATGTAGAGACAGGGTCTCACTGAGTTGCTTAGCACCTCGCCATTGCTGAGGCTGGCTTTGAACTCGTGATCCTCCTGTCTCAGCCTCCCTAAGTGCTGGGATTACAGGCTTGCGCCACCGCGCCCGGCTTGTTCTCAGTTTTAAATATTATGTAGAAAATATAAAAGTATTCACATTTTAACATCATGTTCTATTACATTATTCTCCTTTCTTCTTGCATTTTTCACCAACACAGTGTAATTCAGACATTACAGCAGAGACGCACGTGTAGGTCTCATATCCTTTTGTATCTGCAGGACCTCTTCTAAGACACATGTGCCCAAGTCATTTTGGCATCCCTTTTTGGTAGGGGTGTGGGTGATTTCATCTTTTGCTGGTAAAACAATGCTGTAGCAAAAGCCTTGTACACTGGTATCTAATGGAGGCACCCATCCCTCCCTGGGGTGCTGGGCATGTCACGGGGAGACCCTGGTGGTACTGACTGGTGGATCTGGATGGGTTCAGGTCCATGGCACTGAGTTTCTTCCCTTGGATGAAGTCATCCTCCCTGGCCTGTGGGGTGTAGTGGTGGGAAAGACAGACTTTCACCAGCTATCCATTTACGTAAGGGTACCTGGTCTGTGCTGCGTTGGGGAAGGGGAACAGTGAGGAAAAAGCCTGAGGTCTCGCCCTCATGAACCTTTCCATCCAGTGAGAGAGACAGATCTGTCTCTAGTCAGTCATGGCCTCAAGGAGCTGAAGGGTTGATGGGGGCTTGTCATGTATCACAGAAAAAAATCTGGAGGGCTGAGGGTGTGGCTCAGTAGTAGAGCACTTGACTAGCGTGCAAGGCCCTGGGTTCCACCCCAGCACCACAAAACAACAACAAAAACTTGAAAGGAAGTAGTCAGCTTGGTGACAAAGAAGGAACTAGTATTTGAGTGTGTTATAGTGTGTGTGCAGGTCTGAAGAAGAGGCAGCACCTGAGCAAAGACATGCCACCACTGTGTGTGACTGGGCTGTGGAATACAGGTATCTATGGGAGGAAGGAGACAGTCTGCACTGGACAACAGGGAGGAGAGCTATGCAGAGCTGTGGAAGCCATCTGAGGACTCTGGATGTTTTCCTGAGGTCCTGGGGAGTTTTGGAAGGTTTTAGAGTTCTGGTTCTCAAGGTGTGAGCCCCAGACCTTCAGGATCAGCATCACCTGGGAACTTGCTAGAAATAAAAATTCTCGGGCCCACCCCAGATCTATTGAATCAAAAACTCCAGGTTGGAGCCCACCGTTCTGTTTGTACTAGGTCTTTTGGTGAGTCTGATGTGAGCTCAAGTCAATTCTTAGCACCACATAGAAATAAACAAAATAAAGGTCTACTGACAACTAAAAAAAAATTAAAAAAAAATAAAGTCACAGAGTCTTGCTAAAAGATAATTAAAACAAATTTAGATTAAAGCTTGCAATGGCTTTCCTTTGTGATTCTAGGGTTGTTACTGAACCAGGACTGTTCTGCTCGGTGCTCAGTTGCCAATCATGGAAATGATGAGTTTTGCAAGACTTTATTCACAAAGTGGCTAATGTGCAGGTGGGAAAGTAAGTCTGAAATCTGTCTCCCTAAGGATAGGGTTTGGAATATGGGAGAAAGAAACAGGGCAGTTTAAGGCATGGAGATGTCTGATTGGAGGTGAAGTCATCAGTGGTCTATGCATGCCTAATAGATTTTCACAGGACCCATGTCCAGAAAATGGCAGCATTACTATGATCTGAGAGTGGAATTTTCAGGCTCCTGACATCAAAGAAGTGACCCTTTTTCTTTTTCTTTTTTTGGTACCAGGGATTGAACTCAGGGGCACTCAACCACTGAGCCACATCCCCAGCCCTATTTTGTGTTTTATGTAGAGACAGGGTCTCACTGAGTTGCTTAGCGGCTCGCCCTTGCTGAGGCTGGCTTTTCTCCTCTGAGAAAATCGCTGAGGCTCACGATTCTCCTGTCTCAGCCTCCCAAAGTGCTGGGATTACAGGTGTTCGCCACCGCGCCTGGCTAGAAGTCACTCATTTAACACTTGTACAAACCCAAGTGAAGAGCGGTAGCTTGCAACAAAAGCATCTTTCAAGTTCCTGAAAAGTAACCTAAGGCACCCATTATCACCATCACCCATGTCAGGTGGTATTTACAGCAAAGCTAAGGGGAGATAAGTAATATATCACTCAGATATGTGACCTCTAATGTTAGTGATTTTTTAAAAAACATTTTCTTAGTTGTTGATGGACCTTTATTATATTTTTTATTTATATGCGGTGCTGAGATTCGAACCCAGTGCCTCACACATGCTAGGCAAGCACTCTACCACTAAGCTACAACTCCAGCCCCTAATGTTAGTAATTTTTAAAATCAACTAAAAGAGCCAGGCGCGGTGGCTCAAGCCTGTAATCCCAGCACTTAGGGAGGCTGAGACAGGAGAATCTCGAGTTCAAAGCCAGCTCAGCAACAGTGAGGTGCTAAGCAACTCAGTGAGACCCTGTCTCTACATAAAACACAAAATAGGGCTGGGGATGTGGCTCAGTGGTCGAGTGCCCGAGTTCAATCTCCAGTACCAAAAAACAAAAAAACAAACAACAAAAAAAGAGAGACTGATGGCTGAGGACAGCAGAAACAGAGAACAAAAACTGGACAGATTGTTTCAAAGATACTTTTCTTGAAAATGTTAAAACAGCCAGGTGTGTTGGTACAGGCCTGTAATCCCAGGCTACATCAGAGGCTGAGGCAGGAGGATTACGAGTTTGAGGCTAGCCTCAGTAACCAAGGGAGGCCCTAGGTATCCTGTTTCAAAATAAAAAATAAAATGAACTGGGCATGTAGCTCTGTGGAAAAGTGCCTGTGGGTTCAAAGCCCAGTACCAAAAGAAAGAATAAAAAATGTTAAAGCAAACAGTAATCCCAGCTACTTGTGAGGCTTGGACAGGAGGACTGTAAGTTTGAGGCCAGCCTTAGCAATTTGGCAAGACCCATCTCAAAATAAAAAAATAAAGGGGCTGGGGTGGTGGCTCAGTGGTAGAACACTCCCCTAGCACGTGAGAGGCACTGGGTTTGATCCTCAGCACCACATAAAAAAAATAAATAAATAAGATAAACGTATTGTGTCCATCTACAAGTAAAAAAAAAGCTAAACAGCCGGGCGCGGTGGCTCACGCTTGTAATCCCAGCACTTAGGGAGGCTGAGACAGGAGAATCGCGAGTTCAAAGCCAGCCTCAGCAATGGCGAGGCACTAAGCAACTCAGTGAGACCCTGTCTCTACATAAAACACAAAATAGGGCTGGGGATGTGGCTCAGGGGTCGAGTGCCCCTGAGTTCAATCCCCGGTACCA
>PVHX01016781.1:0-15744 GCA_004024805.1 Geosciurus inauris
CAAAATAAATATGTTTAAAGTAGTAAAATACAACAGTGAGGGCTTTGGCAGAGAGCTGGGCATCATAAAAATAAATGGAACTGAAAAAGGCAATAAATGAAACTAAGAACTCATTGAATGAATTTAATAGCATTTGATAGAAGTGAATAGAGAAATAGCTAAGTAGAAGATAAACTAGGGAAAAATATGTGTAATGAAACGTAAGAAGCCAGGTGTGGTGGTGCACGCCTGTAATCCCAGCAGCTTGGGAGGCTGAGGCAGGAGGATTGCGAGTTCAAAGCCAGCCTCAGCAACAGCGAGGCGCTAAACAACTCAGTGAGACTGTCTCTAAATAAAATATAAAAAAGAGGGCTGGGGATGTGGTTCAGTAGTTAAGTGCCCCTGATTCTCTTGTCTCAGCTTCTAGAGTGCTGGGATTACATGCTTGCGCCACAATGCCTACTACTTGTTCTGTTTTTTTTAAAAAGATAGGGTCTTGATATGTTACTCAGGCTGTCCCTGAACTCCTAAGCTTAAGCTATCCTCTGCCTCGGCCCCCCGAGTATCTGCAACCACAGGTGTGTGCCACTGTGCCCAAATCAAAGAAAAACAAAACAAAACAAAACTGCATACTTTGAATTATATGTTCACTGACAATATCTCAACAGTGAAGGCAAAATAAAGGACATTTCAGACATGTCAAAACTGAAATATATTATCAGCTCCTCACACTTAAGGAAATACTGAAGAGTGTTCTTTAGATAGGAGAAAAATGGTCTCAAGTGGGAGGCTAGAAATGGAGGAAGGAATGAGAAGAAGTAGAAAGTACAAATATGTGGATAGATGGAAATTTACATCAGCTGTAAAACAAATAAAATAAATGTAATGAATTGAGTGTTATAATAAGAATATTGACAGACTGGATAAAAACAGAAACCAGCTATATGCTGTTTTTAAGAGATGCATCTAAAGCTTCTTACATGGATATTGAAAGCATATTGATATAAAAATGTTGAAAATAAAATAATGCTAAATTTTATAATATCACCAAAACTTTAATACCAAAACCTGAAATTATAAGAAAGAAAATTTTGCAGGCCAAATTTTATTCAAGAATATAGATGTTTTAATGTGAAAATTTCTTATAAAAAGAAATCAGTAGAAATACAATGAAATACAAAGTAAAATAGAACATGATTAAATTGTATTTAAGACTGTAAGATTAAACTTTTGAAAGTTAATCAGTATAATAGTCAATTAATTTTAGTAGTTTTTATATTTAGATAAACAGATATGCTCGTTCTAAAATTTACATGGAAATGTAAAGGCCCAAGAATAGTCTCTTGTAGAAGAACAAAGAGAAATTGCTCTACCAGATATTAAAAATGATCAGCATTCTGTCACCATTAAGAGTTGGAGGTAATAGTGCAAAAGTAGATAAATTGACCAGTGGAACAGAATAGAGAATCCAGAAACAAATCTGTAAGTACATGAATATTTGGGTTTATGACAAAAGAGCACAGCAGAGCAGTGACAAATCAGCTTTACAGTAAATGGTATAGGTTCAATTAGAGATTCTGGTAGAAAAAATTGTGTTTTATTCCTACCTTACATTATACTCAAGTATCAAAAGCTCTAAATGTGAAAATTAGCTCTATATCACAAGCTTTAAATGTGAAAATAAAATTATAAAGCTTCTAGAAGACAATTTCATCACTTCAAAGTTGGGAAAGAATTCTTTTTTTTTAATATATACATTTTATTCGAATTAGGTTTACATGACAGCAGAATGCATTTTGATTCATTGTACATAAATGGAGCACAACTTTTCATTTCTCTGGTTGTACACAATATAGAGTTACACCATATGTGCAGTCAAACATGAACCTAGGGCTTTATTGTCCATCGCATTCCACCATCTGGGAAAGAATTCTTAAATTGGAGGAAAAAGAAGTGACCATATTAGAAATTATTGACAGATTATGTTATATTGAAAAGAACTTGTGTTCATCAAAAATCTCATTTAGAGAGTACAAAGTGAGTCAGAAAGTAGAAGATATTTGAAAATTTAGGTAAAAATCATAACGATTGGAATAAACACAATGGACAATACCTTTTAAATGTAGCAGATACTTTCTCTGCTGAGCTATTTTTTATGTTTAGTGCAATTGCTCAAATAGCATCTTCTGACATTCTATTTTGCCTGTAATGTATCCAATTTAAGACATATGAAGTAACATATTAAGCCCAAAAGGATTGTGTATCTCTCTGTATTCTACTTATTGCACTGCAGTAAATGATTTATATGTGTCTCTCTCCCCACTAGACTTTGAGGTATATAAGATATTTGCTGTTTTATTTATCATATATTCAAACTAATTATTGTTTGGTAGTTAAATAAATAAGTGACTATTACTTATTTATATAGGCAGTGGTACCACTAATGGCAAGCTATAAACACATGCTCATTCCAGTGTTACAAAAGAGAAATTCCTGGCCATTTCTTACTTGCCAAACTCAATTTACTTGCATACTGAAAATTCAGTTTTCATACTTGTATATAGAAAATATGAAGAATTTGAAGAATCTCTTGAGAATTATATGGTGACAAATGAAGACTAACAGTGGGCATTGTGTGAGGAGTCAGGTCATCGCCTCCTTTTATCATTTAGACCACATACTTCATTTATAAAATTAATAGGCCTGGATTAGATTTCCTATATGGCTCTTTCCTACATTTGATGTGCTATTACTGGAGGAACATTTAATTTTTACCCACTTGTTATATTTGAAGCAAATGACTTTTACTTTAGATTTTATATGATTATTGAAATATAAAACATTATGAAGAATTTGAACAGTATGTTACAATATTTGCTAATTATTGTAACATTCTATGTTCTACGATTATGACTTTAAATTTGTATCTGCTACAGAAGATACATTTGCAAACAATACTTGATGTCATTTACAATAAGTAAAATTTGTAAAAAGATCACATTTTGGACAATGGAATATTTACTGTGCTGCTGATTGGATTAGGTAAACAATATGGATTTCTGGAAGCAGACAAAGTTGGCTTGAAGCATTTTTTCTGCCATCTATTTGTGACTTTGATAAGTTATTTACCCTGTGGGAGTGTAATTTAGGGTAATAATATGTACCTTGTGAGGTGGTGAGAATTAAGCGAGAAAACTTGCATTAAGCACATAATATAATGCGTAATCATAGTATCTTTGGTTACTAGTTATTTATGTTCTCTCCTATTCTGTCTTAACAATCTCACTGGTTCTGTATTTTAGCTCACATAAAGAGAAGAAAACAGAAACAAAACACTACGCAATGTTCAATAATTAACTAAAATTAATTTAGTTACAAATGTTATAGTAGAGTTCAATAATACGCAGATATTGTTGTGTGCTTCTAGTGGTTAATTTTTAATTCTTCCTCATTAAGTTATGGTGAAATGCTCAGCCAGGTGTAGCTGAAGAAAATAGCTTTACTATGTTTCTAGTCAGATCATCTTTCACTTTTTGGGCGTTCATCATTCACAAATATGATCTTACATTTTTCAGTGTTCTTAAAATGTCAAAAGAAGAGTATAACTCGTGAAAAATATGAAAGTCAAATGCCAATATTATTGGTACAAAGCTGTGCTCATTTGTTTGTGCATTATGGGTGCATTTGCACTTTAGCGGCAGAGTAGTTGGGATAGTGATCATATGTGGCAAACTCTTCACTTGGCACTGCTGCTTGGTCCACTGCAGATTGCAGTGATGTAGTTAAAATTCATCAGCATTTTGAGTGCCATGAGTATTGCTGTATTGTGACATTTAGTTTATTTGTTTTTTAATTACCAGTAAATACCCATTGTGTTGAAAACAGAAAGAAGAGAAAGTGAACTTAAGATATTGTGCTTTTAAATAAAGCACAGTAGAGTGTGGATTATTTTGTTATCAAAACAATGCTGATATGTGGAACTTAAAAGTTCTACCATGTAACTTAGTTTACCATGACTGTGGCAAAGTCATTTCACTGATGAGTAATGTTTATCATAAGTATTTTCCGCGTACTTATGTGCTTCCTCTGCTGTCAGCAGTTAGAAAATGTAGTGAGCATTCTATTCTCACATGATTTTTAGTAAATCTAATTTTCCAGCTCAAAATATGATTTCAATTTCACTTTTCAGATGTTGCTGAAAGTGCAAAGGAAATTTATATATATTTTTGTTTTAATTTTTATTTATTTATTTTATTTATTGTATTTGGAGGAGCCACTTATATATTTCAAAGTTAATTTAACTGTGTTAATTAAAGAGCTACCACTCTTTACATTTGTAATGGTATGCTAAAAGGAAAATACCAAGAGAAGTTTCAGTTAATTCTATGTATTCTTTAGGCAACAAATGTCATCAGTTAAAAACCTATTCTCATAGATTGATACCAGTATTTGGTATTTCCTATCTGTGGTAAAATATATTTCTCAGGTGAGATACATAAAACCATATTATCAATCGATGTTAACAGATGGGCATGTGCGATAGACTTGGATGATTTGGAGTATAACTGAATCCCAGTTAAGTGAAATGTTATTCACTCCTTCCCCAAAAGAATTCCATTACTTTAATTAGTAGATCTGTTTTATACTCATGTATTTGAATTATGTCATTAAGAATTTTGTGGAGCTGGGCGTGGTGGCACACACCTGTAATCCCAGCACTTTGGGAGGCTGAGACAGGAGAATCACAAGTTCAAAGCCAGCCTCAGCAATGGCGAGGCGCTAAGCAACTCAGTGAGACCCTGTCTCTAAATAAAATATAAAATAGGGCTGGTGATGTGGCTCAGTGGTCAAGTACCCCTGAGTTCAATCCTTGGTACTGAAAGGAAAAAAAAAAGAATTTTGTGGAAATCTGTTCCCTTTCATAATGTTAGTATCATCTTTATTTTTTATTTTGACCCACAAAACCTAGTATATTAACTGTCTGGTAGCCAATTACAGAAGCAATAGTTTTTGTAATTTAGACAAATAAACAAATGCCAGTATAGACTAATCTAAAAATCTATATATTATATTGGTTTTCTACTTCAAATAATCAAAAGAAATTTATTTTTTAACTTGAAGTCCAGTTTATTAGTGTCTCCTTCTGCCTAAAAGAATGCTTTTTGAGGAAGCTTTGAATATAAATGATTATTTACTACTTTAAACTGTACTTAACCTATGGTTGATTTTAACATTATCACATCCTTTTTTGCATCCTTTACTAAGTGTGGACCAACCAGAAATAACTTTAAATTGTGGATAGAACCAGGACATCTACTTTTATCATCAAATGTGAATGTCATAACTCCATTTCTCTTCGTGAAATTTTATCTAATCCATGTGAGAAGTAGCTGTTGTAGAGATTAGGCTAGTGGGGTAGAGTAGATATGGAGTAATAGTATAAATGCTCCCTCCTCCCTTGCTGTGCATCCTATCAATTGCCCTTAATTATTTCTGCATTGAACTATATGGCTAGAAAAGGCTTATTTTTATTTGTATTCTAAACTTATGACTCAGATATTAGAAAATACCAGAAGTGTGCTTATAAATGTGATTATTCATTCTTTAAGTGGCATATCAAGCTCAAATACTCCAGGATTTTAATACCATTATGTTGAACTCCATTATTGAGTTGATCACAGCCAAAAGAACTACTTTGAGTACCTACATAGCTTTGCCAGAATCCAACATTAGCTTTTGGCTAGGCTCCAGGAGGCAGTGGTAAACTGGCCATCTGGTCTGCTTCTTCACTTTCAGTTCTTGCCAAACAGTGGGACAGCAATTTGATGCATTTTGATTAATGGTAGGTTTAGTAATAGGTGATGAGTTAGGATTTTGTGTTGGTAAATGTGACAAGATGAGTAGGACTGAACTTTAAAAGCTTCTGAATATGTATACCTAGAGTGGTGAAGAGAATATGGGGTGGTATAAGGAATGAAATTTAGAAGGAATTAAAATTTATAGAGTAGCAGGGATTGTGCTTTACATGTATCATTTTATAAAATTATAGCAAAAAATAGGAGGAAACTATTTCTATGCTTATTTCATAGGTGAAACTCAGATCAAGTTATTTACTATAGAATGTAGTACATTAAAAGCTGAACACATCTAACTTCAATAATTGTACTCTTCTGATACAGTTGATACAGTAGAAATGATAACAAAAGTAGGGGAAAAAACAATGATAAAACAATATGTTGGGTCATCTCTGACTTTAGCTTCATCATATTGTGTATGTTGGGGAATCCAATTGTATTTAGTCCAAACTTCTTTTCTGGGAATGGAACTGTGGAGATAATCCTGATAGTCTGTTTTGGTTGTAAAGCTTTAGGAAGAAGCTCTCTTTACTTTTTTCCAGTAGAAACATACAAGTGCACTTCTGGGAATATGAGATAGAAGAGAGATTAAAATAATTAAAGTTTATATAGATATTTGTAAAGTTTAGCTTAATGGTAGAGAGGACATGGGTATTCTCCATGGGTTTATAAAGAAACAATAAGAAAGAGCATTTATTAATACAGAGTTTAGAAATTGTGAAATCATATTAAAGTGTACACTGATAAGACATTGTTTTTTGGTGTGTGTGTGTATGTGTTGGGAGACGTTTTTTGGTGTGTGTGTGTATGTGTTAGGATTTTGTGTTGGTAAATGTGACAAGATGAGTAGGACTGAACTTTAACAAACTTTTGTTTGTGATGCTGGGGATTGAATCCAGGGCCTTCTGCCTGCTAGGCAAGCACTACCACTGAGCCACATCCCTAGCTCTGGTCAGGCTTTGGTAGTGACTGAATTTTCAAGTTTAAAAAGTTAAAACAAACTAGCCAATAATAAATTAATTCACTCATCTAGTCATCAAACTTTCAGCCTATTATGTGACTACATCTTTACTAGGCACTGGGATACAAAGATGAACAAGACATAGTCTTTGTATCAGTCTCTAAGACAGTTTTTTCATCCATATAACAACTTTATAATACTTGTTGTGTGTATGAATGAAGCTTAAATTAGAGAACTGTTAGTCATCTTTCCATTACTGTAACAAGTATTGAAATAAACTTTAAAGAAGAAAGGTTTATTTTGGCCCACAGTTTTGAAGGGTTTCAGCCCATGAATGGTTGACCCCATTGCTTTTGTGTCTAATAAATGTTAAGGCCTAAAATTCTAAAATTAAAAGAAGAAAAAAGAGGGGAAAAACTCCATGACATTAGTTTGGACAATATACATATGTATGTATATAGGAATATGTATATATATGTGTACATATGTATGTGTGGATATGACCCCAATAGTACTGGAAACAAAAGCAATAGTAGTAGACAAATGGGATTACATGAAATTAAAAAAGCTTCTACACAGCAAAGGAGACAATCAACAGAGCTGAAGAGACAACCTACAGAATGGGAGCAAGTATTTGCACATCATACATCTTATAAGGTATTAATTATCGAACATTTATAAGGAACTCAAACAACTCAATAACAAGATACATGAATGGCCAATAGGCATATAAAAAATGTTCAACATCACTAATCATGTGAGAAATGCAAATTAAACCCACAAGAAGGATGTGGAGTAAAGAGAACCCTTGTATACACACTGTTGGTAGGAGACTGGAGACTATCTTGCTAAGTGAAAAAAGTCAATCCCCCAAAAAACCAAAGGCCTAATGTTCTCTTTGACTTGTGGATGCTAACACACAATAAGGTGGGGGAGGGAAGAAAAAATGTTCATTGGATTAAATATTAGTAGGAGATAAATTTATATAGCCATTATAAAAAACAGTATGCAGGTTCTTCAAAAAATTAAAAATATAACTACTATATGATCCACCAATCCCACTACTGGTTATATATTCAAAGGACATGAAATAAATATGTTAAAGATGTATCTATACTCACACTTTTATTGAAATTTTATTCTCAGTAGCCAGGATATGAAATTAACCTAAATATCTATCAGTGGATAAATAGATGGAGAAAATGTGGTTTCTATACACAATGGAATGTTATTCAGCCTTAAAAAGGAAGAATGTATACATACATATACATTCTTTACTTTGTGACAATATGAATGAATGTGGAGTACACTATATTGAATGAAATTAAAAAACACAAAAATACTGTCTGATCTCATATATATGTGTAATCTTGAAAAAGCTGACTTCACAGAAATAGAAGTAGAATTGCGGTTAGGAGGGGATTTAGGGCAGAGCATGATGGAGTGATTGGGGAGATGTTGATGAAAGGACAGAGAATTTCAGTTAGGTAGTAGGAATAAATTCAAGAGGAGCTACATTTTACAACATGGTGACTGTAGTTAATAAAATATATTGTATACTTGAAAATTGCTAGGAGAGTAGATTTTACATGTCTTTACCACAAAAGATTAATATTGAGGTAATGCATATGTTAAATGGCTTGATTTAGCCATTCTGTAATGTATACATATATTAAAACATATTGTACACCATAAATATATGTAGAATTTATATTTGTTAATTAAAAATAAATTAAAATTAAATTTAAGACCTGGTCCATAGTAGGTATTACAATGTAAAATAACACCACTCATTCCTGTTATTTATAGCTTTAAAGTTTCACAAATTATCTTTATTTGCAGTAATACTTTAATGTAGATGAAATAATATTATACTTATTTTATAGATAAGGAAACTGAGATCAAAATAAATTCGGTTACATCCAAGATTATACTGGAAGAGCCAGGACTTGGTCTGTCTTTTGAATTTGTATCAGGAAATTTTTTTTATTAGCTGAGGCCAATGTGTTGTGTTTAGACCAATTTACCATAGAACTCAGGGAAATTTTTTTTTGCGGGGGGTGGGGGGGATACCAGGGATTGAACTCAGGGGCACTTGACCACTGAGCCACATCTCCAGAGATAGGGTCTCACTGAGTTGCTTAGCGCCTCACCCTTGCTGAGACTGGCTTTGAACTCGTGATCTTCCTGCCTCAGCCTCCCAAGCAGCTGGGATTACAGGTTTTGCCACTGCACACAGCTTCAGGGACTCTATTTTATCATATTTACTTTATGTTGTTGATAAGGGAATCTCACTATTTCTGTGTTTCTTTCATCTATCAGATATGTATTTCTACAGGAAAAGATAACCATTATTAATAAAGGCTAGATTCCTGAAGCTAACCAAAATACTTCCCTAACAGAATATGTGACATTTTAAATAGTTTCCTACTTTTTCATTTATTGAAATATTATAATTTCCATCTATATTTTAGTTTCAGTGGGTCAGCTTGGAAGGTCTAAGGATACTTCTATGGCAACATGCATTCTGGCTAATAAAAAAACTGATCTTCCTTTCTTTCTTCCCTTCTTTCCTTCCCCCCCTCCCTCCATCCTCCCTCTTTCCTTCTCTCCCTCACTTGCTCCCTCCCTCCCTCTCTCCTTCCCTCCCTTTCTCTCTTCCTTCTTCTCTTTCTTCTACTGGTGTTTTCCCATTGAGTTGAGTCCCCAGCCGTTTTTTTTTTTAAATTTGTTTTTAAGACAGAGTCTGGTTAGATTGCTTAGGGCCTCACTAAATTGCCTTGAACTTGTGATTCTCTCTAAGGTACTGGGATTATAGGTGTGCCATCACACCTGGCTAAATTTTGGAATATAATCCGTTTGGAAGTTAGATCTGGGTAAATATAGAGTTTGGATCTGTGGTATAAGAAATAGAAATCATCTGTAGAAAGGGGAAAATATTACTTTAAAGGATTGGTGAGGATTAAATGAAATAGTATATATAAAGTACCTAACAGTGCTTATCTTAAGAAATGCTGGTAGATTCTCAATAATGATAGATCCTTTCCTTTCTTCCATTTAATATATATATACCTATATATATTACTGATCTTTAACATTTACCAATATTACTTAATATAATCTCCATTGTGTCACCTAACTAGGATTGATCTACCATAACATTAGACTGCTAGCTAATCTGTTGTCAAAAGCCCTTTCAAGGCTTCTCTTAATTGCAAGAATCAAATGTTCCATTCGCTTTCAGTATGCTGTGAACTCTTTTTTAAGTTTTATAGCTTTATTTGTCTTTCTTGGCATTCTTAGCAGAAATGTTCATGTTGTGTTTTTTCTGATTTTCTTATATTCTTTGTCACCTTTGTCACCAGGCAAAACAGAAAGAATACACATAGTTGTATATTGGTGTTAGACATTGTGATATTTTAAAACAACAAATATTTGTTACCTACTGTACTGCAGGCATTGTTCTAGAAATTTGAGACACTGTAGTGAATGACACCAAATAAATCCATTGATGATTTCTACTCTACAAGAGTTTACATTCTATATTAATACTATTTCCTTAAGTTATAACTGTAACAATCTTATGGCTTGGATACATTTTTGTTAATTTCAGCACTTTCCAGTTACAATTTAAGTCTAACTAACCATAACTTTGAAAACGTACATAAATCAAGCATAACCAAATTATGTCTGGTATTGTAGAAAATAACAAAAGTAGATAATCTGTGATTTATTTTTAGCTCTCATGTAGCTGAATATACAACCTCAGGTAGGTTCTATAAACTCCCCAACCATGAGTACAATTAGAATTTAAAAGTGGATTTTCTTCAAGTTTCCTTCACTTCTAAACATTTCTGATTCTAGTCGGGCGTGGTGGCTCACGCTTGTAATCCCAGCACTTTGGGAGGCTGAGACAGGAGAATCATGAGTTCAAAGCCAGCCTCTGCAATGGCGAGGCGCTAAGCAACTCAGTGAGACCCTGTCTCTACATAAAACACAAAATAGGACTAGGGATGTGGCTCAATACCCCTGAGTAACTCAATACCCCTGAGTTCAATCCTTGGTACCAAAAAAAAAAAACCCTAAAAAACAAAAAAAAATTCTGATTCTAAAGTCTTAGAAAGACATATAAAATACCTTCTCTATAGAATGTTTTCTTTCCCCATGACACTGTCAATTCATTGGGGATCCAGAATTTGAGCCTTATTTTGAGTTAAAACTATAGCATCTAGCATAGTGTTGAGCACATAGAAGATGTTTAATAAATACTTATTGTATCACTTCATTAAATTGTCAACCACAACTGTGGAAGTTCTGAGGTTTTACTCTATTTACAAGTTAAGAAGTTAGCCTGCCACTGTTTGAGGATATAGGTGAAAGACACAAAGCTCTGGGTCAGAGATTAAGGACGGCTGATTACTCACTGCAGAAGTGGTAACCAGAACACCATCATTTGTGCTTACTATCTGAGCTCTTATTTCCACAAGGTGATGTGAAGAGAGCCTGATTATATCTGCACACGCAGTGGGTTGAGTTACAATATAGGAACTCTGAGCCTAAGAGACCCTAAATCTTTTATGACATGTAATAAACATGCCTGCCATTTGCTCCAGAAAACTTTATTTTCCAAAGCTATAAGCAAACCTGTCTTTGGCTTCAGGGTAGAGCTTATCTTCTGAGTCTGCTATATAAACAAAGAGAAGATAGTCTAGAATAATAAATCAGTGCCTGTGCTCACAAGATAATGCAGAAACAAGAAACATCCATGAGTTGTTTCCTAACGTAAATTCTTTATTAGAATTATTGTTCTATTAAAGGGTGAAATTTAGATTTCATTTTAGAAACTGATTAACTTGTACACCGTCTTAAGAAAATAGTGCTCTTGGGCTGGGGTTGTGGGTCAGTAGTAGTAGCATTCACCTAGCACATGTGAAGCACTGGGTTCAATTTTCAGCTCCATATAAAAAAATAAATAAATAAAAGTAAAGGTATTGTGTCCATCTACAACTAAAAAAAAATTAAAAAGAAAAAAAGATAATGCTCTCTGAACGTTCTTGAATCTTGCTAAATACACAGATTGAATATTTAACTATACTTACTCATCAAACAAAGGGAGATGAAAATTAGCAGTATAATAATTCAAGTGTTAAAGTAATTAGGCTGCATATCAATGTCTGGGGATTCAGAGATTGTTCAAAAAGACAAGGCAAACCATTTGAAATTTAAGATGGATTTTTAAATTTTAAAGTAAGTTTATTTCAACAATTTCTTGAGTTTATCAAGTTTCTTAAAAAAATGAAATCCCAGATATAATGTTTATGTTATTTTTGAGGTTATACTAATAAATATAGATATTTTCCTTATGTCAAATAGAAATTGTAGGCAGCTTGGTTGGTATTATTTGTAAACAATCTGCAAACCAGAGACCAATGAAAATAAATCAACAAACAAAATTGCTATCTGTATCTTTAAATTTCTATGTGTTTGGAATTTGTTGGACACAGGTTGGTTTTAAAATTTAGCTCAGTGACTCAGTTTGCAGCTGTTCTAAATAATTGGTCATGAGCTTTTTATACTATCTGGCTTAATCTAACAGAGTGCAGTTTGCTGCTGTTGTTTCCTCTCTATGATCAAGAATCTGAAATATACATATCTTAAGAGATTACCTTAATTGTTCATATTTAAGAATATATAATATAAGCCTTAAAAGAACAATTTTCATACACTTCAGATACTTTTGATCTGGGTAGATAAAAAAGGTAGGAATTCCAAATGACAATGTATTTTAAAAATAAGAAAGATATATTCATTTAAATCAATTTGGAAAATTAGGCATATAAAAGAAATGCTCATTTTTCTTAGAGATAGCTACTTTAACAGTTGCTATTTAGCCCGATTGCTATGTCTTGACATTGATTTATGTTTCTGTGATGATTGAAGTTCTTTAGCTATTATGACTATGGTGGCAGTCAAAATACATAAATTACCAGCCCTGATCCATTGAGAGACTCTCCTCTGAAACACACACACACACACACACACACACACACACCCCACTACTTCCTTTTTTCACATTAGCAACAAGAGTACAACAGTAATAAAACAAAAAAGCATGCTGCCGCCGGGCGTGGTGGCGCAAGCCTGTAATCCCAGCACTTAGGGAGGCTGAGACAGGAGAATCGCGAGTTCAAAACCAGCCTCAGCAACGGTGAGGCGCTAAGCAACTCAGTGAAACCCTGTCTCTACCTAAAACACAAAATAGGGCTGGGGATGTGGCTCAGTGGTCAAGTGTCCCTGAGTTCAATCTCCAGTACCAAAAAAAAAAAAAAAAAAAAAAAAAAAAAGCATGCTGCTATTAAATCTTGAGTTAATAAATATTAGTTTATTAACAACCACAAATGTGAATGTGAGTTAGTACCTAACCAAATGGGTTACTCAAGATGTTTACGGGGCAGATGTTTTTTCCTGGTCTCTGTTTTTATAGCCTAAAGACACAGTCCGTACTGTTGCGTTGCAGTGTCTAGTCTGTTGGATACTTCTAGTTCTAATTCTCCTGAATTGGGGAGGAATATAACTTTCGTTAACATTTGCACTAAAATTAATTTCTCCATTTAACTCATCTCAAATGTATTATTTGAACTATGATTACAGGGAAAAAGTAACTTTTAAAAAAATTAATACATCAGATCTTATATGTTTGGGTGAATATTTTCTCCTTTAGGATAGTTCCTTAGGAGGCTATGAGTTTATTGCCACTATCCTGTCATTGTTATCATTTTTTAGGGATTAGGTGTTACGCTAATTTGAAGAAAATTTTGGTTCTGATTTTGTGTTGCTTAGCTTTTTAGGAAATATTTTTGGTCCTAAAGAAGTACATGAAAATTATTTAACCCCCTGAACCCCCAAAACGTGGAGAAGAATAAAATGTAGCATTTTACTAAATGTGATAAAAGGTAAAGAATAGGTCTACTATGTTGTGAGTGGTGGCTCAGGCCTGTAATTCTAGTGGCTTGGGAGGCTGAGGCAGGAAACATTCACCCAAACATATAAGATCTGATATATTTATTTTTTAAAAGTTACTTTTTCCCTGTAATCATAGAGGTATTTAGCAACTCAGCAAGACTCTGTCTCTAAATAACATACAACAAAGGGCGGGGGATGTGGCTCAGTGGTTAAGCAACCCTGGGTTCAATCCTCAGTACCAAAAGAAAAAAAAAAGAATAGGACTCTCTTTCCTAGTATCAAGTATACTTCCAATCATTTTCTTTCAACATCTTTCTTCTTCCTTTTTTTTTTTTTTGGTACCGGGGATTGAACTTGGGGGTACTCGACTACTGAGCAACATCCCCAGCCCTATTTTGTGTTTTATGTAGAGACAGGGTCTCACTGAGTTGCTTAGTGCCTCGCCATTGCTGAAGCTGGCTTTGAACTTGGGATTCTCCTGTCTCAGCCTCCCAGAGTGCTGGGATTACAAGTGTGTGCTACCGCGCCTGGCTTTCAACACTTTTCTGATACTCATCACTCTAAACTGGTGACTCCACTGGGAAAATGGAGTTCATGACATATGAACTTAATTTTTCTACTTTCCACTTAATACTTGCTTGTTTGTACTTACCCATGCCTATATTTTATAGTGAGTATTTGTTACTTCTTCTAGCATATATTTCTGATCCTCTCATTTAATAGTATTCTAAATTTCCTAGTCATATAGTTTAATAGGCAGTAATTATTCTGGAATAAGATGTAGGGAATGTTAGCAAAAATGATCTTGTTCTGTCACTTTTCCTATATACTTGTACTATTTTCTTTTGCTAACTCTTCATTTTTATGGTTAACTTTTACTAAGTTCTGTCTCCCCCTTCCACATACACACACATTCACATGCACACTCTCTCACTTTCATTGAAATACAATCCATTTACTGTACAATTTAGTCTTTGAAACTGTACAATTCAGTGATATTTATTCTTAGGTTGTATAACTATAACCATAGTCTAATTTTAGAACAGTTTTATTTCTACTGGAAAAAGCCCTGGACTCTTCAGCATTTACTTCTTCTTCCCCTCATCTTATGCAACCACAAATCCTTTTTCCATGGATTTGCCTATTCTAGATATTTCATATGAATAGAATCATATAATATGTTGTCCTTTGAGACTGGCTTCTTTCACTTAGCATAATGTTTACAAGGATCATCTGTGTTGTAATTTTTAAAATATTTAAAATTTTTTAAGGATATTAATGCATCTTTATTTTATTCATTTAGTTATATGTGGTGCTGAGATTTGAACCCAGTGCCTCACACATGCTAGGCAAGCGGTCTACCATTGAGCCAAAACCCCAGCCACCTTAACTATATTAAATTTCTGATCTATGGACATAGGATGCCTTTCCATTCATCAGATCTTCTTTAGTTCCTTCCAACAATGATTTGTAGTTTTCAGTGTACAAGTCTTAACATTTCTTTTGTCAAGCTTATTTTTAAGCATTTTATTCTTTTTGCTGCTTTTAGAACTGCAGTTGTTTTCTTAATTTCATTTTGCAAGTGTTTATTGTTAATGTATAAAAATCCTATGAATTTTAGAATATTTGTCTTATATACTGCAGTTAGCTCTAACCCACTCAGTTCTTAAGACTTGTCAAATACCATGTGCTCTGGGAAGTTTTCACAGACACTTTGAATTGCATTAGGTAATACTTCTTTATGTTGCTATAAATTCCTACCCATACACTCATTATGTACTGTACTTGTATATAATTTTGTTATTATAGTTTTATTTCTAGACTTCTCATATAAACTATTAGTTTTTTCTTATTCCAGATGCTCTAACAGGTTTTACAAATTTAATAACAAGGTTTGTCCTAAGTATTTCTTACTAATAATAGTGTTGAGTACTGAAGTTTGTGAATGATTTACTTACTATGTAAAGTAGCAAACATGAAAACTAT
>PVHX01016781.1:15844-42214 GCA_004024805.1 Geosciurus inauris
TTGGTACCAGGGATTGAACTCAGGGGCACTGAACCACTGAGCCACATCCCCAGCCCTATTTTGTGTTTTATGTAGAGACAGGGTCTCACTGAGTTGCTTAGCGCCTCGCCGTTGCTGAGGCTGGCTTTGAACTCGCGATTCTCCTGTCTCAGCCTCCCAAAGTGCAGGGATTACAGACATGCGCCACCACGCCCGGCTCATTTTCTATTCTTTATTACATATTTATTCATTATAAAATAACATTTTTGAGTTCTTTAAATAAAGTTATTCAAACTCACATGCATATTATATGTTTTTGTTAATAACTCTCACCCCATTAATCCTCTTTCATATTGTCTCTTTCATAATCCGCTTTCATATTGTCCTAATGACTGATTAGTATACATCTAATTTTTCCTTCTTCTCATCTATCTGTATCTATAATAGTCTCAACAATTTAAAATCTATTATTATTATTATCTGGTATCAGTGTTATTTTTTTGAGAATGCAGACTTGATCACTGGATTATGAATTCCACAGAAGCAGCTGCCATGTGTACACACTCTAGTATAGTGTTTGGTAATAGGAGATACTTCTTAAGAGTTTATTGAGGGCTGGGGTCATGGCGCAGTGGTAGCGTGCTCGCCTAGCACGCGTGAGGCACTGGGTTTGATCCTCAGCACCACATAAAAAATAAAATAAAGATATTCTGTCCACCTACAACTAAAAAATAAATATTAAAAAAAGGGTTTATTGAATAAGTAAATAAGTGTCATTTATCTTCTTAAAAATATCATGGATTCCTATTTTCAACAAAACAAAAATTTTAATCCCTTAATATGACATACTAAGTCCATGATAATGTGATCATTTTACTTTTCCAAACCTGTCTACGTTGTATTCCTTCCCACACCTTAACCCACATTTACCTACTAGAGGTCTCCTGAAAACACTGTAATAGTACATTAACAGAAATGGAATATTACTTTATCATACAGGAATATAGAATAAAGTTGCTCTCCTTTGTGTATGTGTGTGTGCATGTGTGTACTGTAACAGCAAACAGTGAAAACCTAACTGTTTGACGCATGCACACACAGATGCCTATTATAGTTTATGTCTCCCAAAAGCTCATGTGTTGACTTGGTCCTGAGTGCAGCAGTGTTCAGAGGTGGGGCTCTTGGGAAGTGATTGATGAGGGATCTGAGCTCATCAGTGGAGTAATTCACTTATGGATTTATAGCTGATGACATTATTGGGAGGTGGTAGGAACTTTAGGAGGCAAGACTTAGTTTGAGGAAGTAAGTCACCAAGGGCATGTCCTCAAAGGGTAGGCCTTATTTTCAGTGGCCCCCTCCTTGGATACCAGAGGCGAGCAGCTCTGCTTTACCATTTCTTACCTGCCATGATATTCTGCCTCACCACAGGCCCACAATATTGGGCATAGGCCAACATGGACCAAAGTCTTTGAAGCTATGTGCCAAAATAGCTTCTTTTCTCTTTAAAGTTGTTTTTCTTAGGTATTTTGTCACAGCAACAAAAACTAACACAATGCCTTATATGTGTCATATGTATTTGTCATATATATATGTGTGTGTATATATATATTTGTATGTGTATGTGTGCACATATACATTTCCATTCATTTTGTGAATTTAAGTGTAAGATGTTACATTTTTAGCATTTCTTGTTTTGAGTTAAAAAAAGAAAAAGGGCTGGGATTGTAGCTCAGCGGTAGAGCGCTTGCCTTGTATACGTGAGGCCCTGGGTTCGATCCTCAGCACCACGTACAAAGCAATAAAATAAAGACATTGTGTCCATCTACAACTAAAAAAATATTTAAAAAAACAAAAACAAAAAAACAACTTCAACTAGCTTAAGGAAAAGAGAGAGATGGGGGTAGGGAAAGGGAGAGAAAGAGTAATTGATTGGCTTATCTAACTGGAAAGTCCAGGAAGTGACTGGATCTGGGGACTCAAAGAATGTCTTTAGGACTCTCGTCCTTGGTTGTATCTCAGTTCTGCTTCCTTTTATTTGTTGGCTTCTAAAATTTTCTGTCTGCTTTGTGATTGGAAAGGACAGGCTGCTTGTGTTGTTAGGCTATATTGTCCAAATTTAGCAATTCCATCATGTATTTATAACACCAATAACAGAGGCGATAACAACAACAACAACAACAACAATAATGAAAGTAATCATATTAATGAAATATATTGTTTTTTATATGCCAGTAACTATTCTGAATCTTTATATATGTTTTTACTGTATTTAATATTCATAATAGCTCTGTGTGGTAGGTATTATTAATAGTTACATTTTAAAGATGAGGAAATTAAGATAAATCAATTAAGTAGTTTACTTGATCATTTAGTTAGAGATAGAGCCAAAAATTAAAATTCAGGGAGACTCTATACTTACCACTATCTATGCTACACAGTATAAAATCAATCCAGAGAATAACTCTAATGATCTCTCCTTCAGTCCTTTGCCTATTCTTGGGCTAGTCACTCTTTCCAGGGAAATAATGTTACCAAGTTTACTCAGCTGGGCCATCTTCCTAGTTCCATTGGCAGTCTTATTAGAGTTGTATGGCATGGAGTGGAGTGTTTCCCTGAAGAAAACAATCTTGGACGTATTTAAAAAAGCACTACATATATCCACTAAATAAACAGTTTGTAGACTATGCTGCTTAGCAACAGAGTTCCCTATCAAACAGTGAAAGCTAACTTGCATCTGGTGGAGGCTAACAGTATCCTCAATTTTGATTATAGCCTAATTAAATGTGTTGTGTTTCTTTAAGGTAAGATCATTTATTAGTAGTATACTGGTTAATTATTCAAATCTTAATCTAATAAAGTTATTAAAAAGTCACTTTGGATCGTTTCAAAAAAATGTTAAAGCTTTTTATATTTTTATGTTAATTATATGAGTTATGAGTTATGGGTATGTGTGTGTTCATCATACAATTCTTTCAAAAGTTATGATATAATTGTTATATTTGTAATAAAAATATCAGGAAAAATGCTCTAGACTGAAAAACTACAGTATCTCTTTATGTTTTATAAAATAATAACTATTGAATAGTGGAAATTATTTCTATCCAATTTATCTTCTTTAGAGTATAGAGGGTATTTTGAAACTAAGGCTTACTTCTAAAACAAACAAATAAATAAGTTCTTAGCAGAGTGATTATACCAGTCTCAGGAGGCTGGGTGCCAGAATTATTTTGCAAATAACTAAGGAATAGAAATCCAAGTGTGAGTGTATGTGTAAAGGATCAGCGATTTCTGACTGAAGAATCTGAAACCATCTCGAACTGAGGCTTCCCCTCTTCCTAAACACTAGGCTCAAAAGGAGATGAGTGAATTTGGCAAAAGGCATTCATCTCACAGTCCCAGAATGGGATTTTGGAAGCAAGACATACCTGCATTTCTCTAGGCAGAAAAGTTTGGGAGAAACAAAAATCCTGAGTCTGGTCTGGTTTAGCTCTGAGTTGTCCCCCGAAAGCTCATATGTGAGACAATTCAAGAGGGTTTAGGTGTGGAATGATTGGGTTATGAGAACCTGAAGCTAAACCGTGCATTAATTAGTCCACTTGATGAATTAACTGGGTGATAATTTTAAAAGGTAAGGTGTGGCTGGAGGAGATAGGTCATTGGGGGCATGCCTTTGGGGTATAGTATTTGTCCTTGTTGAGTGGAACAATCTCTCTGCTTCCTAATTGTCATGTCCCGAGCTGCTTTCCTCTGCCACATCCTGCCACTATGATGTTTTTGCCTCATCTCGGGCAAAGAGCAAAGGCGTTAGCTGTCTATGGACTGAGACCTCTAAAACTGTGTACCTCAAGTAAAGTTTTCCTCCTCTAAAATAGTTCTTGTCAAGTCTTTTGGTCACAGTAACTAAAAAGCTGACTGAAAGAGAGTCTGAAAACTTTCCCTGGTCTTGAACATTCTGGGGATTCTGTGGTTACTATAAGCTACAGGAGAGTAGGGACCCAATCTGCCTTGGTCATCATGGTTTTCTTGGCCCTCAACACAGAGACTGGCATCATAGTTAGCACTCAACAAATATCCACTAAATAATGAGTTTTTTTTTTATTTTTTTTAGGTACTAGGGATTGAACTCAGGAGCACTCGACCACTGAGCCACATCCCCAGCCCTATTTTGTGTTTTATGTAGAGACAGGGTCTCACTGAGTTGCTTAGCACCTCGCCATTGCTGAGGCTGGCTTTGAACTCGCGATTCTCCTGTCTCAGCCTCCCTAAATGCTGGGATTACAGGCTTGCTCCACCGTGCCCGGCTAATGAGTTTTTGAATGCGTAAAATTTGTTGATTCCTACATTTCTAACCTCTGTTCAGCTTTCAGGTTTCAGGTTTGCTTCCAGAAATCAGTTCCTGAAATTTCCTCTTCCCATCTCAGACCACTTTAAGCCCTGCTTTTATAATGTACCTTTGTTCTTGCACTTCTAACCTTTAATGATTTTAAGATGGCAGTTTTTATGTCTCTCTTCTGCACTTGCCTGTAAACCCCATGAAGGCGAGAGTGTGCTTGTCTTGGTTACCAGTGTGCCCCTGGTGCCCAGTATTGATGATCCATAGATTCAATGAATGAATGTAATCCTTCCCTGATCTGGATTAATTATTCTACCATGTGTTTGTTCTCTGCTTTTCCCGTATGTTTATTTTAAAATAAATTTGATATGTAGTAATCTTAAAAATCCCTAAATGGAACAAAGAAAAATGAAGCCGATGAAATATTGACAAAGATACTTTTCAAATATTATTTAGATTAGTCTTAAAAAATTGAAATTCTGTTCAGATAAAACTAAGCTTATTAAAGCGAATGACTAGAATAACTTTAGTGAATAAGGCAGAGTTTGTCTTTTGCCTTTAAGCAGAAGGCAAATACCCAGATTTTTAGATAGTTATTTTTTTTAATGGAATGTTAATATTGTCTTGTTTCAGATTTCTGTGTCTTTTCCATAACTTCAGTTGTCCACTGACTGAAGTAAGCTGTTTTATTTTTTCCCCTTGCCTTTTTTAATTTTTTTAAAATTTAAACAATTTGTTCTAACTAGTTATACATGACAGTAGAATGCATTTTGACACATCATACATAAATGAAGTATAACTTCTCATTCTTCTGGTTGTACATGATGTAGAGTTACATCAGTCATGTAATCATATTTGCACATAGGGTAATAATGTCCAATTCATTCTACTATCTTTCCTAACCTAAATGCCCCCTTCCCTTCCTTCACTCCCCTCTGTCTAATCCAAACTACCTATTCTTACCTATCCCCCTCCCCCACTGTGAATTAGCATCTGCATATCCGCATATCGGAGAAAATATTTGGCCTTTGGGACTGGCTTATTTTGCTTAACATGATTAGTTCCATCCATTTACCAGCAAATGCCATCATTTCATTCTTCTTTAAGGCTGAGTAATATTCCATTGTGTATATATATACCACATTTTCTTTATCCATTCATCTGGATACCTAGTTGGTTCTATAGTTTAGCTATTGTGAGTTGAGCTCCTATAAATATTGATGTAGCTGCATCACTATAGTATGCTGCTTTTAAGTTCTTTGGGTATAGACCGAGGAGTGGGATAACTGGGTCAAATGGTGATTCCATTCCAGGTTTTCTAAGGAATCTTCATACTGCTTTCCATAATGGTTGCAGCAATTCGCAGTCTTACCAGCAATGAATGGATGTATCTTTCCCCCCACATCCTTGCCAATATTTATTGTTGCTTGTATTCTTTTTATTTATTTATTTATTTATTTTTAAAGAATATTTTTCAGTTGTAGGTGGACAGGATATCTTTATTTTATTTTAATGTGGTGCTGAGGATCGAACCCAGTGCCTCACGCATGCTAGGCGAGCACGCTACCACTGCGCCATAACCCCAGCCCCTGTTGCTTGTATTCTTTATAATTGTCATTCTGACTTGCGTGAGATGAAATCTTAGTGTAGTTTTTAAAAAAAAATTTTTTTTTAGCTGTAGATGGACACAATCTCTTTATTTTATTTATTTATTTATTTTTATGTGGTACTGAGGATCGAACCCAGAGCCTCATGCATGCGAGGCAAGCACTCTACCACTGAGCCACAATCCCAGCCCCTTAGTGTAGTTTTGATATGCATTTCTCTAACTGCCAAAGATCCCCATAAGTCTTTCATCTGGCTCTGTGTGTGTGTGTGCTTACTTCATTCTTTTATAATTTGAACAGCTTGCCTGGAATCTATTTAGAACTATCTAAGAGACAGCACTTATTTGATGCTATTCAAAGAAAGACTGAATTTCATATTTATCTTAGGTTCTCCCAGTATAGTAAATAAAATGATATTTGGACAGAAGAGATTTCTAAAAATGATAATAATTCTGGTGTGAAGTGCTTTTGTTACTCTTCTAAGGGAGTGCTTCTTCAGACAGTATGCTCCCACACCAGTCTTTCTTTGTGTACTTTCCACTAAGCTTTGTCACAAAAAAAGCAGTTATCTCACATCCTAATATTGGTGTTCCTAGTCTTATCCTGCACTCTTTGCCCTAGTTTTTTATGGTTGACTTGCTCCCATCTTTAGAGATTAATTTCCCTATTTGTGTCTTCACTTTAGTCCTGTGATTCATAGCTACTAAAGTAATGTCATTCTCTGTGTACAATGTTTGGATTTACTGTAATTTTACTCTGTTTCTACGACATCTTTTATTACCCTTTATAAATATGTTACTTGGTCCTGTCTGGGTCTTGAGAGTACCTGAAGTATTCCTTGCTAATGATAAAATTTGAGTTTTCAGGTAAAATAAGAAATTTGGTAAACTTATATTCATCATCATGAACATGACAATTTCTCAATTTTTAGAATCTCTTCTGATGAGATTGTTGATGTTATTAATGATGTGATTTTTTATATTGTGTGATGCAATATGCCAACATTTAGAAAATTTGAAGAACTCTTTCCAAATAACCAATGCATGCTCCTACAGGATTGTGCATGGATAAAAGATACATTCAAAGTGCTAGATGGACTGAAAGATTTTAATGTAAGAAAGTACAGAAAATTCCATTGATATCTTTTTAGTTTTCACATGCAGTTAGCCTGTATTAGCCCATTACCTGCTGAATTTTGGCATAGAATCAAAGATATCTACAATGACTTGAACAGGATATTAAAAAACTATTTCCTTTTCCAACTAAATATCTGTGTGAAACTAGATTGTCTTCACACACCTCAATCAAAACAATATCTTGTGACAGATTGAATATAGAAGCAGATAAATGAATTTGGCTGCCTTTTATGAAGCCAGGGCTTGAGGAGTTCTGCAAGAATGTGAAAAAATAAGCCAGACACAGAAAGACAAGTATTACATGTTCTCTTTCATATATGGAAATTGGAAAAAAAATATGTCGACGAGAAAGTGGAATAGAGATTACTCAGGACTGGGTAGAAGGGGAGGGTAGAGGCCAAGAATGAAAGAAGGGTAGATGGATATGATCACTGCAAGATGTATGTTTGTATGGAAATACCAAAACGAATCCTATTGATATGTGCAATTAATGTGTATTAATTAAAAAAAAAATAGGAGGAGGGAGGGAGTAGAAGGACCAAAAGACTAAAGAGAGAAGTAGAGGATCAAAGACTAAAATGCCTATGGTAGAGTTCTTCAACTTGAGATCTGTGGTTCTCTATCAGTAACCATGGAATTTTGTATATTTATTTTCTGAGTGAAAACATCCATATCTTCAAACAAATTCTAGAAGGTGTTTCTGACTCCTTAAAATGCTAAGATCTAGAACTTGGTAACAGGAACTGTTTCTGGTATATACTCTATTCTATCTGACCTGAAGAGTGAAGAGTAATCTACCTAATCTTCATGTTGTATATAATTGTTGTTGTCTCCACAATTGTATTTGTCTATTTTGAATAATACTGAATTTAACAGCAATAACAATGAATAACGCTACCATTATCACTAAATTTTGGAGGAAAATAATTACTTGTAATAAAAATATTTTATTTGTGTTAACGTAATAGATTCATCATTATAATAATTAATTTAGAAGTAAATATTTACAAATTTTTTAATTATTGATGAGCCTTTATTTTATTTATATATGTATTTATTTATATGTGATGCTGAAAATTGAACCCAGTACCTCATACATGCTAGGTAAGCACTCTACACTGAGGTACAACCCCAGCCCCAAGTTTAGTCCTAATTTATAATATTTCTAATAAGGCAAATATCAATATACAGAATCCATTAAACAAATCCATTAAACAAAACTAGAGCAGTGAAAAATTTGAGTCACTCCATGTTCATGTTCCCAGGTAAGACTGAAAAATCAGTACTCTGCCTTCCTGTTTCAGCTGTCATAAGTGTTAACAAATGTCCTTTTCATGGCCAATGTATTGCCATACCTTTTGCATTTTTGTGTTATTTTTTGTTGGTGATTTCCAAATGTAGTCCAGAAGTGCTATCTAGTGTTCCTTAATGGAGAAAATGTGTGTATTAGATAAGCTTCATTTAGGCATGGATTATAGTAATGTTGGAATTTGTTTGATTTTAATGAATCAACAATATATATTAAGTAAGGCATATTTAAACAGAAACACATAAAGCAAGATTATGAATTGATTGGTTAATGAAAATGTGAACGGAGGCTGATGGGAAGTCAATGCTGTATTTCCCATAGGAACATTGGTTCAGTATTTGCTAATTCACTGCAGTGATTTTATACAATATATAAATTTTCTGTGGATATTGAGAATCATCTATACTTATATTGTCAGATAAAAGGTCATGCAGATTATGATTGGATAGTGTATTCATAGATACAGATTGATGAGCTGGAAGACAATTTAATAACAATGGACTCTGGAGCTTTGGTATTTGAGTCTTGGAAGGGATAAGTAAGAAGAAGGGTTGAGGTTGACAAGGATGGACTTATGCTTACTCAGGGAAAGGATGAGTTGGAATTAGAGAAAGGTTAGAGAGTGAGGTAGTTGTCTGGATTTGTTCTTAGACATGGTCAACTTCAAATTTAGGAACTACAATAGAAGGTAATTTTCTGTATTTAGCAATTGGGTCAGAAATTCATTTTTCTTGAGGAGTATCTCATTATAGGAAACATTGTCCCTGCTGACCTCTGGGCCTTAACCCAGCTATCCAAATAGTATTGTATTTTGTTATAGTACAAGTTCAGGAAGAAATGAAAATTTTCTCTTTCCCACCCATGCCATGAGAAAATCTCTTCCCTCTTTTTTTTTCTGCTATTGTGCCAATAAACAATGGGAAGTTTTTATTCTTTTTGCTGTTTTTAGTAACCCATCTTCTTACTGATAGGTTGGTGCCTGCCTGCCTGCCTGCCTGCCAGCTTTCCTCCCTCCCTCAGTCCCTCTTTTCTTCCTTCCCTCTTCCACTTTTCTTCCCTTTTTTGTGGTGCTGAGGATCCCACCCAGGGCTTTAGAAATAATAGGCAAATGTTCTACAACTGAGCTACACCTCTAGCCCTCTAGGTTACTATGGGAATTTCTGTTTTACAAGCCATGTTGCAGTGAATCTGAAAGCATATTCTTGGCTTGTAGGGTACTTGCACCTTTTATTCCTTTAGACTGTTTTCAATAAATATTCTAAAATTTATCTTTTAATTAAACTTATTTTCATATTATATTCTTTTACAGAAAAGTTTTATGTGCTCCTTCAATAACAAGTCAATAGAGAAAATGTTCAAATTTCAAAATCATTTAGCTATTAATAGTGCTATGTAAGGTTTACTTTATGAAATATTTAGTTACCTAAATTTGTATTTGTTGACTTGTTGTTAATTTGCTTGTTACCAAAATTATTTATTGATACATAATGCTTTACCAATTTATTTAGGTTTTCACTAAGATGAGAATACTTAAATGGTATATAGGCCTTTTTTGTATCGTTTCTTTGTCTTTTTTTTTGATGGCACATTTGTTTAAGAATGAACTGGATTGAATCTTATGCTTTTAAAAATTTTCTTTCTTGCTGTGCTGGGACTGAATGCAGGGCCTCACAGGCAAACATTCTACCACTGAGCCACATCCCCAGTCCTAATGAACAGAGTTGAAAAGTCTTTGGTGAATTACCAAGTAGTGAATTAACTGTGATTATAAATATAAATTTGATTCTGATAAATTTAAATTTGAGTTCAGTTTACACTTGAAAAAGTTTGTTAAGTACTTTTCTAAAAATATTTTAAAAACCCCAAAACAAAAAAGCCTATCCAATCATATTTCAAATTTACAGCTTAAGCATTTTTTCAAATGGGACTATTTTATAATAACTATAACTTATTTGTGGCTGTTGGAAATACTTTTTTTTTTTTTTTACTAGTAAAGGATAAGAAAGATAAAAAGATAGCTTACATTTAATATGAATCTTAATATTTTGTACACTAATAGAGCTCAGTTATTTCCATAACATAGTTCTATGTATGAAGCATTAAACCACGGAACCATTTGGATCTGCAAAGAATTAAAAAACAACGTGGTAGATATTAAATTAAATTCTAAATTCTGGTAATACAAAATTATCAAATAGATAACATGTTTATTTTCTTAGCTCAGCATTCTAATAAAATAGGTCAAAATTATTGGTAGGAAAGAAGTGCTAATTAATAGAGCATAATAATATGACCACATTTTCTTTAACCATAGTGAATTTGAGCTTCATATAAAGATCTAGCTCACTTATAGCCTGAGAGAACACATATAAAGGCACAGTTTCATGCCTTTCTGCTCTCGTGCATAAGGCAGCCAAATGCCATCAGCTTTTTTTCCTTTTTGGCATTGCACATTATTTTCTGTTGGCCTTGTTTCCTCTTATGTGCCTGTTTTCTGCTTTCCCTTCTGGCTCTGGCTCTGTTTAGCCTCCTGATTCAGGTTCTACTTGTTTTCCTGGCTCTGGCTGTGTTTATCTTTCACTATCTGCTTCCTTTGTCAGCCCAGTAGGTCCCACACCTCCTGCCTCTTTGCCTACTTAATGTTCATTTCCTTTTCTCTGCTCAATGTTATTGCTTCCCTTCTGGCCCTAATAAACCTCCTTCTCCTATGTCCTGCTCTACCCATAGAATTACAATGATTTGGAACCAATAGGGAGATTCAACAACCTTCTCTATCAGATGGATATGAGTGATGGATAAGAGGTGACTATGAGACACCTCATGTTATTTGGCTTTTTTTTTTTGTACTGCAGATTGAACCCAGGGGTGTTTACCCACTGAACCACATCTCCAGCCTTAAATTTTTTTTTTTTCCTTTTATCTTTTGAGACAGGGTCTCACTAAATTGCTTAGGGCCTTCCTAAGTTGCTGAGGCTATATTTGAACTTGAAATGCTCTTGCCTCAGCCTCCAGGGTTGCTAGGATTACTGGCATGTGCCACTGCACCTGGCCTTATTTGGCCATTTAAAATTTTTGACTTGCTCTTTATGTATTTTTTATTTTTTTGGTACTGGAGATTGAACTCAGGGGCACTCGACCACTGAGCCACATCCCCAGCCCTATTTTGTGTTTTATGTAGAGACAGGGTCTCACTGAGTTGCTTAGCGCCTCGCCGTTGCTGAGGCTGGCTTTGAACTCGCGATTCTCCTGTCTCAGCCTCCCTAAGTGCTGGGATTACAGGCTTGAGCCACCGCGCTTGGCTGACTTGCTCTTTAAATCTTAAAGATATTCTGAAAGTTGTGTAGAACTCTCAGAAGATGTGGATTTGGCCTGAGGTTTTAAAGTATAATCTAAGAGCAGTTATTGTAGACTGTTTTTTTAAACTATGAATTGTGAAATCAATTTAGTGTGAGTAAAATAGGAATTAAGAAAAAAGATGTAAATTGAAAGCAAAAGACCACATCATTGTGTATTGCACTTAGCAAGTATTTCATAGAATTTTATTTTAATTATAAATCTTTATATAAATTATATACTGAGGTAAAATATTTCTTACTATAGGTTAACTTTTTAAAAAACGTTTGAACATCATTTGTAGAAGATTTAGTTTTGACTGCTTTGAGAGTATACTTGTTCAAAGAAAAAAGACCCCTCCTTATGATTTGAACAATTTTTAAAAACAGATTCAAAGTCTTGTAAGAATGTGCCTGAACTAAATCAAATTTTCTTAGAAACACTTGAATTCTATCACAACTTTTAAATGAAACACCATTGCTTTCTATGAGGTACCTACCTCTGCACTTAATTCGGTGAAAACACTGTGAAGTCTGGGATTCCAAACAACTCTGTAGCATACCAGCATTTGAAGCTCTATTGCATCTCCTCTGATCCTATGTTTCATTTATAAGTGAATAGGCTAAGAGGGCTAAGAGGAATGCATTAAAAGATGCCAAGACATTGAAATCCTTACTCAACTTCCTGTTGGTACTCTTACAGAAATTGAATTCACTGAGCTGATTATTTTCATTGTCAGAAAAATATGCAGTAGGACATTGCATATTGTTTTAAGATCAGAAATTTGGCTGATTTGAGTGGCAGAAAGTTGCCAACAAATTAATAACTAATAGTGTTAGAAGAAACCGTACCTCTAGGCTCTGATGGACCAGGACTTTGTCACTTACTTGATTGGGTAATGTTCTTTGACATTATGATACAATGGTTTTCAGCATCAAGTCCTATTCACAAAATCTTCCAGACTAAGAGCATCTCTTTATGGTACAGAATATGGGGTTTCAATGAAATACTTGTTCTAAAATTTGAGAGGAGATATATCTTCTTCTTAATAAAAATCTTGGCTTTGCCTATAGGTAATTTCATGGACTGCTTTTATACCTAGGTGGGATGACCAAGATAGGATCTTTGTTTTTTCTTATTATCTTTACCATCCATGGTAGCTAAAATATATTGATACTACAATCAAAAGTAAGCCTACTCTTAACCACCTGAACCTTGAATATTTTGTTCTCTCAATTTTTACCAAGAGCTAAGGAGTAAGAGACATATTAAAACTCTTCTTTTTCTTCTTCTTTATTTTCTTCTTTTTAAGAACAACAATAACTACTATTGTTCTTACTAACAATTGTTGACTGCTTAATATGTGAACCAAGATCTTTTTATCTGTATTATTTTTATTTATTCAAATGTCAACTTGGGGAAATAGATCTTTTAATCCTCATTTTTATAAATGAAGAAATTCAGGATCAGAGAGAGAAGAGTATAACCCACAGGTAGTTAGCAGTGAAATCAGGATTCAAATCTAGCATGTCTGACTCCAGAGCTTATATTCTTATCATGGTGATTACAGCCATACCCTTTCTTCATAAGTTTCCAGAATTGTGTTTTATAATGAGAGAGATCGCCAGAAACTATATATTTAAGTATATCTCTCTACCTTCCATAAAAAGTATTCAGTATTATATGTTCATAACAATTGTAGAAATTAACAGCTATGTCATATTTCTTAGAATACTGTTATGGAGGATATTGCTTAATATGTTGCCCACTGCCCTTTATATTAAGGCCTTTGTGACAAATTCTTAACAGAAATTAGAAAATTTTGACTTTACTGGTAAACTGGCATTTTAAGGAGAATTATGTATGATATTTTATTTCTCTTAAATACTGGCTAATAGTTACCATAACTAAACTTATTTAGTGTATCCTAGACATTGTGCTAAGCACTTTTCATGAATTATCTCAATTCATACAACAATCTCAAGTATTCTGTTTTATGGTAAAAATCTCTGAGCCTTGAGTGTTAAGTAACTTGGCCTTGTGACCTAGAAATGGCATTGATTGGATTAGAATTCACGTAGTTTTGACTTCAAATCCACTGTTTTTGACACAATACCACATGATAGTATGTATTTTATTCCTTGCAACTACTTCACAGGACTAATATTATTACCATTTTTGTTTACTTTTTTTTTTTTTTTTGGTGGTACTGTTGATTGAACTTAGGGGCATTCAACCACTGAGCCACATCCCCAGCCCTATTTTGTGTTTTATTTAGAGACAGGGTCTCACTGAGTTGCTTAATGCCTCGCTGTTGCTGAGGCTGACTTTGAACTTGTGATTCTCCTGTTTCAGCCTCCCAAAGTGCTGGGATTACAGGCGTGCGCCACCATACTCGGCTATTATTTATTTTTCAAAGATGAAATTTGGTTAAATTTGTTGCTCAAAATCACAAAACTAGAAAGCATGGAACTAGGGTTTCTTCTTGGAACTAGGTGATCCCAAGACCTATACTTCTTTAATTATATTTTATTATAAATCACTTCAAGGTATTTTTGCTTTAAACAAATTCAATATCTTTTTTTAAAAAAATAGGTAAAGCATAAATAAATGAATACACAGCAGAAAAATAATATATGAGGAAATATCTTTACACATGCTTAATACTTGTTTAATTAATTGAAAAGGTAATATTACTTTTCCTTCTTTTGTGAAGTATAGAAGGACATTAAAAAGTGAGTCTAAAGTACTAGTCATTTTGGTCTGCTCCCATTCAACTGCCTTCCTCTTTTAAGTATAAGCACCATTAGATTTACTTTTTTTAAAAAAAGGTATTGGGGGATTGAACCTAGGACCTTATTTATGCCAGGCAAGCACCATACCATTGAGCTATATCCCCTAGCCTTTTAGAATTTTATTTTGGACAGGGTGTCACTAAGTTGGTCCAGGCTAGCTTTGAACTTATAATTCTCTGCCTCAGCTTCCTAAGTTGCTGAGGTTATAGACATGTGCTACTGTACCTGGCTTATGGTTTATTTTATTTTATTATTTATTTTAAAGTAATAATTTAAAATATTGTTATGGCACTTTGATGGTTCTAATATAGCTAACTCACATCAGAATGCCAAGCTTGTATCAATATAGCTGTTCTTACTTAAAATTAGCTTGTAGTGAATTTAGAGGTCTAGGGAGCTCAAGATGAAAGTGGATCAGATGTCAAGATGTTATGAAGATGACAGTGAATCAGATGTCATTAGTGAATAAGTCCTAGTCAAGGAGACAACTTAACTACTTAGCCATATCTATTATGCTTGGTAATATGGTGGCCCAAGAGTCTTGCTCCTTTTTAACTGATGTTAGAAGAATATAATTATAGAATGAGTGGATACTAGAACACACTTTCTCATATGCTATAACTTCTTCACTTTTAATTTAGATCCAACAGAGATGGATAAGCTCGTGTGTGTGTGTGTGTGTGTGTGTGTGTGTGTGTTCGTGTGTGTTCCTCAGTTGCAGAACACTTGGGTCAATGTTAGGTAAATGCTATCTCTGCCTAAAACGTTGTCTTTAACTATGATATCCTCGGATGATTTCTTGGAACTCAAGAGTTATTCTTCATAATGTTGGTTGCAAAATACAAGGGATGTACCCCCTACCTTCATTGCTGACATTTATTTTTTATTTGCTCCAATTAGTTATACATGACAGCAGAATGCATTTTGACACATTGTACACAAGTGGAGCACAACTTCTCATTCCTCTGGCTGTACATGATTCAGAGTCATACTGGGTCATACAATCATACATATATATAGGGTAATAATGTCTGTCCCATTCCACCATCCTTTCTACCCCCATGTCCCCTCCCCTCCCTTCACTCCCCTCTGCCCAATCCAAAGTTCCTCCATTCTTCCCTAACCCCACTCCCCCTCCCCATTATGGATCAGTGTCTGCTTATCAGAGAAAACATTCAGTCTTTGGATTTTGGGGATTTTCATTTTTGACATTTTTAATAAGGCATTTAAAAATGCCTTTTTAAAAATCCTATTTTATATTCTATATCACGTTTTGAGGGAGGAGTACCTGTGTATTCTCACTGGAAGTCTCAAGATCTTTCTGTACAAAGAGAAAATTGTGCTAAATATTATCATACAATGGGATATGTCAGTGATGGGGCTGTCAATGCCTATTTATTTATCACTTTTATACCTTGTCATGTTAAGTCTTACATTATGTTTATTCTCCATTTTCCTCCTTAAACTTGAATAGAAATCCCTTGTTTTCTCTTTTAACAATTATTTATATTTTGGTTATGTCTCTTTTCAGCCTTATTTTTTCCTAGTCTTTAAAACATGACCTTCAGTTTCAGCCCCATTCCCTTACAGATGTCAGTTCATGTTACCTGACTCTTTTATAAATACATATAATGCCTTTATTGGGACAGAGTTATTAAAAAATTATAAAAATGTTGTTTTAAAGATAGAACAAAACACATCATAATCTTTTCTTTTTCTTTTTTGTTTCAAGTACATTGATGATGCCCTGTTTTCTGAGGCTGATTCTTGGCTATAATAGAACATTGATAGAGACCTTGGATGTGGAAAAATTTAAATTATTATACAATATTCCAGTTAAGTGATTTTTCTACACTTTGTATTTCCTTAGGACCAATTTCTATTGATTGCTATCCCCCCCCCCCCCGGGTGTGGAACATATATTCTTGTTTCTTTGCATGTCATTTTTTTTTTTTAAATGAAAACTGGACTTTTTTTTGGTACTGGAGATTGAGCTCAGGGACACTTGAACACTGAGCCACATCCTCAGCCCTATTTTGTATTTTATTTAGAGACAGAGTCTCACTGAGTTGTTTAGTACCTCAGTTTTGCTGAGGTTGGATTTGAACTCGCGATCCTCCTGCCTCGCCTCCTGAGCCACTGGGATTACAGGTATGTGCTATCATGCTCAGCTGAAAGTTGACAATTTTGGAAATTAGAGTTTCCTCCTTTCCAAGATTGTTTGTTTGTTTGTTTAGTAATTTTTCTGAACTAATTCTATAAAGCCTGGGTTCATTTTCATGAAGTCACTGAAGGCTCTATTCAGTTTAATGATCAGTTAATAATTGGATAGAAATTTCCTTAAATGTCTGGAACCAATAAATCTTCCAGTTTTTGCTGAGGATCTCTGTGTGGATGTTGGGACATTCTTTGAACACTCAGCCAGGTAGATTGACAACTCTGCCTTCACCTCTACTTTCTGGTTGTTTGGTACCCCAAAGTTTAGCCAAAGATGAGAGCTTTAGGGTCTTCCTAGGTCTTTCTTGAGAGTACACACATACCTATGTAGGTATATAGCCTTCCAGAGTTCCAGGAATATGTTGGACCTCTTCAGAGCCCCTACGAGCATGTTATTCAGTTTAGAATTTTTGGTTAGTCTTTTGTTTGCTACAGTTGTTATCTTCTGCTTCTAATTGATTTTTGACAAACTCCTCCAGGAAAAAACTCCCCCCCACCCCTCCATGCGCCTTTGGTATTTGCCAAGCTCCAAGTTAGGTAAAATAAAGCAACTTTGCAAGTCTGGTCTTCTGGAGTACCACCAGACAGATCATATAAGATCATATAACAATACTTCTCTGTGAATGAGCCTTTGAGGAGCTCCAATCCCATTCTACCTCCTGCAGGAGGCTTCCAGGCTGCTGGTTTTCACTGTGATGGTGGGTTATTGATTTTCAAGGAAATGCAGAAAGGGACAAGTTAAAATACCAGAGCTCATTGTTTTTACTAAGATGAAGCCCTTTTTCCTGAATAAATGGTCCTCGGTTGTTGCATGCCTTAGGTTAATGTCTCAAGTTATTAACTAGCCATTGTACGTTAGTAATGTTAGAAAATTGATATTGGCACAATGCAATAACTAAATTATTGACTCCCCTCCTCCCCACTCCAGATTTCACACATATTCTATTTTTTTTGGGATGGGGGTGTATAGTACTATGGAATTTTGTCACATTTTCAAATTCATGTAACTACCACCCCAGTTAGCACACAGTACTGTTTCATTATCATAAAGAAATTCTTTTAGGAGACCCATTATAGTTACATAACTACTCTAATTCTTGAGAACTATCAATCTATTCTCCATCAATATAATTTTCTCATTGTGGGAATGGACTCATACAGCATGAAACCTTCTGATACTGGCTTTTATCACTTAGCCTAATGCCCTTGAGGCCTATCTAGGTTGTGGCTTGTGTCAATAGTTATTTCTTTATTATTGAGTAGTATTCCATTTTATGACTGTTCCGTTGCTTATTTATCCACTCACTTATAAAAAGATATTTTCAGCTTTTAGCTATTGTAAATGAGGTTACTGTGAACATTTATGTATAGTGTGTGTGTGTGTGTGTGTATGTATGAGTGTGTATGTGTGTAAATTCTTAGTTTTCTACAAAAAAACACTCAAGAGTGTGATTGTTAGGTCAAATGGTAAATTTATATTTATTTTTGTAAGAAACATCCAAGTTATTTTCCAAAATCACCATACCATTTTATATCCCCATCAGTACTAATGAGAAATCCAGTTTCTCTGCATCCTTGTTAGCACTGGTATTGTCAGTGTTTTACTTTAGGAATTTTATCAGATATGCACATGATAACTCATGTGACTGTAATTTGGTTTTCCCTAATAGCTTATGATGCTGAACATTTTTTCATATGATTTTTTTTTTTGCCATCATATATCCTCTGTGGTGAAGTGTTCTTTTGCCCATTTCCTAATTGGTATTTTTTTCCTCACTATTGTTTAGAGGATTCTTTATATATTCTGGGTACAAGTTCTTTATTTTTATTTAAATTTTTTTTTAGTTATAGATGAACACAATGCCTTTATTTTATTTATTTATTTTTATTTAGTGCTGAAGATTGAATCCAGTGCCTCACATATGCTAGGCAAGTGCTTTACCACTGAGCTACAACCTCAGCTTCTGGGTTCAAGTTCATACTGCTGATATTACATGCAAATTTTTTCCCCCCAGTTTATGGTCTTTCAAAGGGCTTCAACAGGATCTTTCTAAGAGCCAGAGTTTTAAATTTTGTTAAAACCAATTTATTGAAGTATTCTTTTATGGATCATGATTTTGGTATCATGTTTAAGAGAAGTTTGTCTAGCTCTAGTTTCTGAAAGTTGTCACTCATATTCTTCTAAGAGTTTTATATCTTATGTTTAGATATTATTATATTATTATTGATTTTGAGTTAGGTTTTCATAAGGTACAAGGTATTTAGGTCAAGTTTTGTGTGTGTGTATGTGTGTGTGTGTGTGTGTGTGTGTGTGTGTTTTACTTGTTTTGTTTCTTTCCTTGGTTTTTCCTTCTCCTGTTCTTTGTAGATTACTTGAACATATTTTAATATTCCATTTTATTTTATTTATAATGTTTTTAGCAGCCCTCTTTATAGTTTGTTTGTTTTTTTAGTGGTCGTTGTAGAAATATTTATAGATAACTTATCACAATTTTTTGACACTTTCGCATTTTAGGTAGAATGTAAAAACCTTAACAGGTTTTATGCCTCTTTATCTGTCCTCTTTATGATTTAGTTATTTTAAATGTTTCTTTATATACATTGAGAAACATATCAGTGTTAAAATTCTTCTTTCGTACATCAAACATAATTTAAAGAACTCAAAGGGAGAATATTCTGTCATATTTACTCATCTGCTTACTCTTTTACTCTTTCTTTGTTTCCTTCTGCTATGATTTTCTGTTCTTGAACTTTCTTTAGCCATTCTTTTAGAGCAGGTTTGCTGGGGATAAATTGTCTTCGTTTTCTTTCATGTGAGAATGTCTTGTATTTATCTTAACTCCAGAAGGACATTTTTGCTAGATAAACAATTCTGGGTTGACAGTCCATTTGTTTCAGCACTTCAAAACTGTCTTCATTAACTCCCAACCTCCGTGGTTTCTGTTGAGAAATCTGTTGTTCCATTCTTCTCCTATTATAATCATTTTTTACCCCTTTGTAATAATTTTTCTCTGGTGGCTTTTAATATATATTTTTCTTTTACTTTTAGTTTTCAGAAGATTGATTAGAATGTGTCTTGGTATAGGTTTCTTTTGGTTTATCCTGTTAGTGGTTCACTCAGTTTCTTGACAGTATGAATTTATGTCTTCCCCCCCAATTTTGGAAGTTTTTAGTCATGTTTCTTCAAATAGTTTTTCAGTTCTGTACTCATTTCTACCTTTCCCCTGGGACTCTGATCACATGAATGTTAGATATTTTATTCCCCTTGAATATTCCATCTGGGTCTCTGAGATTCTATTTGCTTTTTTAACCTGCTTTTTTTTTGCCCCCTACTCTTCAGATTTAAAGGAATTTGTATTTTTCTGTCTTCAAGTTTCCTGCTTTTTTCCTCTTTTGTCCTGCTATTGAGCTCATCCAGGGAGGTTTATATTTTGGTTATTGTACCTTTCAGTTCAAAAATTTCTGTTTGGTTCTTTTATATCTTTTATTTCTTTGCTGAGACTTCACAGTTTTATTTATTTGAAGAGGGTAATTGCCTGTTATAGCCTTTTTTATGATAATTGCTTTAAAATATTTGGAATTAATCAACATTGGTGTTTATGTCAGTGTTAGCATCTGTTTTATTGTCTTTTAAAATTTGAATTGAGATTTTCAGAGTTCTGAATGTGACATTTTGGATTGCATTCTGTACTTGTATATTATTTTATTAATTTTTTGAGAGGTACTGGGGATTGAGCCCAGGGCTTTTCTACCACTGAGCTATACTCCTAGTCCTTTTGATTTTTTATTTTGAGACAAGGTCTCACTGTGTTAATGAGGCTGACCTCAAACTTGAGTTCCGCCTTTCTCAGCCTCCTGAGTTGCTGGGGTTATAGGTGTGCACCACCACATCCTCCTCCTCTTCCTATTTTTTTTTTTTTTTTTTAGCATATATTCAGTCTGTTTAGTTTGAGTATACATATCCTGACACACTTTGTGGGCTATGGTTCAAATGTCAGTTTGTTTTTTAAAGTTTTTTCAATGTTCTTCTGATCTCCCCCACTGAGGTGTCATCCGGAGGCTAATTTGAAACCTGGTAGGTATTTTGCACCACAGTTGAGTTCTCAAAGCTTTTGCTGGGTTGATTTTGTCAGCTTCATATACTAGTTGCTCAGATATCTGCCCAGGACTTTACATGCAGCTTTAGAAGCCCTCCCCCCATTTTTTCCTCCTCCTCCTCTTCCTCCTCCTTTGTCTTCATTTTATTAGTTCTAGTCAGTTATACATGACAGCAGGAAGCTTTTCGATTCATTGTACACAAATGGAGCAGAGTTTTTCACTTCTCTGGTTGTACATGAAGTAGAGTCTTTTTTTCTAACTATGTTTATTTCCTCCAATGCCTTATATCTAATTTGACAATAATTTCGTTTTATTACAAAAAAGTCATGGGTAACTCTGGACTGTGAAATTGGTTAGAGAGGTTTAGCCTTGAGAATTGCAAATTAGATACCCTGTTATATAAAGGAACTGGTAAATTTAGGTTTTCAATGGCACTAGATTTACATAAATTAAAAATACCTAATGTATGCTTTATCTAAATTTAAAGCATGGAAAGCATAAATGATTATTTTTCTAAATTGAATAAAATGATATTTACTGATTTTTATTTTCTCTTTGGGGTCAACTATCATTATGTTATAGTAAGTGAAATCAGTAATTCTCTGTTATAAAACAGAGTTTTCCTCTTATTTGTTTCCCCACATCCTCCTATTTTTTTGTATATTGACTTTTAGTATTATATTGATATATGCTTTATTTAAAATCATTCAATTAAATCATTTTTACTTGAATAGCTGTTTGGAATAATTTTAAACATTTGTGGTTATTTTATGTGTTGTACCATATAATTGTAATTATTCCTTGCTGATGTCTACATGTTTGCAGTTGCAGTCCTTTATATGCCGGGATTACTTTGTTAGTATTGTTATTACTTTTCTTTCTTTTTTGTTTTTTGCTAGTATGTTGCTTCTTCAGTGATAGCCCTATTCATTTGCTATACAGATCAAGGAAAAATTGGCAGGAGTGAATGTTTGTAATTAGATGATAGCAGAAGAAGGCAAAAATTTATAATCATGATTTATTATGAATTGAATATCTTTAAACTCAATCAAAATTCAGTTATTAAACTTTCAGCAGTTCTGTTTTGTTTTTGGTACCAGGTATTGAACCCAGGGTCATTTAACCACTATGTCACATCCCCAGTCCTTTTAAAAATATTTTATTTGGACACAGGGTCTTGCTGAATTGCTTAGAGACTTGTTCAGTTTGAGGCTGGCTTTGAACTCGTGATCCTCCTGCCTCAGCCTCCAAGCCATTGGGATTACAAGCATGTGCTGCCATGCCCACTCAGCAGTTCTCTTAAAACAAATATGTGAAGGAAACATTTTCATGAGTGTTAACACATTTAAATTGAACTGTGCCTCCTATATTTCAGATACTGTACCATTTAAAATGTAGAGAAATACATAATTCATTCATTTCACAAACATATTTATCATATTACAGGCATTATGTTAGGTGTTGGACTCACGAAGATGAATAAGACATGTTCCCCATTTTCAAGTTCATAGAATACTAAGGAAAAGAAATATATGAACAATTAACTCTAATAATATATAATAGTAATAAAGGCATGCAGTACATATATATAAATATCTATATATTAGCTAAATACATATTATGCAAACAACTCTAATAATATATAATAGTAATATAAAGGCATTCAGTATATATGTAAATATGCATGTATTATATATTAACTAAATATATATTATGTAAAATATATAAATGTATATTTGTGTCTTAGTCCACATTATGCTACCATAACAGAATAAATGTAACTTGGTAATTTATAAAAAAAAAATTTATTCCTTACATTTCTGGGGGCTGGGAAGTCCAATATCAAGGTGCTGGCTGATTTGGTGTCTGGTAAGCGCCTGAACTCTGGTTCTGAGATGGTATCTTGAATACTTCTTCTTCCAGAGAGGAGGAACACTTTCCTCACATGGCAAAAAAACTGAAATGCTAAGACAGAGTTGGAGAGAGCCAAAGTCTTCCTTTTACATGGGCAACAATCCCACCAATAAGGGAGTAGTCCTGGTAACTTAATCACCCCTTAAAGTTCTAACATCTTAATATTGTTCCAAAGGTAATTAAATTTCAGCTGAATCTTGGAAGGGCCAAATTTAAACCACAACAATATGTATGCACGTATATATGTATTGGTAAAGCATAGAATAGAAAAACTATCAAGTATATCATGTATATATTTTAACAATATAGAGTTATAACTATTTCAGACTTTTGTGCACTCAGTTAATAGTTGTTAATGTTGAGTGAATTAACAGATTTTCACTTGCTTTGCTGTTCTTCATCATTGAATCCATCTTTTTCATTGTAATTTTAAGGATGTTTATAAAGTAACATGAGCTTTAGTTATCAATATGTTAGAACTTTATTATTAGAAATAATTCTGCCTTTATATGTTCTGGGAATTGAACAATTCTTGCTTGGGAAGGCATTTTATCAACTCTAAATTACTGTGTTGATTAATACAAAGAGCATATCTGTGATTTTATGCTATTATATGAATACAAAACCAACAAAAGCAAAATGTCTTAAGATTCAATTCATTTTCTTATTTCTTATTTAGTAGTGCGCTGTTCACAATTGTAGTTACTGAGCTAGAATGGGAGAATTTTGAGGGCAAGTGACTCTTGAGTCTTTATTTTATGCAATGCTGCATCCTTAAATGTCTAGAGATGTGCTTGATCTAGTAAGTGGTTAAAAAATATTTGTGGATGGGCAATTTTGCCTTGTTATTAGAGCATGCATTATGTTCCAAAATAAACAATACTCACAGCCATTTTCATACTTATCCCTGTCCTGCCTAAAAATAGTGTATGGGGTAATAGCAGGATGAAGAAGGAAGATACGCAATTGAAGCAAGTGACAAAATATAAACTCAAATTCTATTGAAAAACAAGAGCACTAATTTTAGATATTGTAATTGAATTCTTTACTTTCCTTAATATCTCTATATTCTTCCTCCTAAAAAGGGTGTAGTATTTTTTATACATTTTATTTACTTTTGTGTGTATGTGTATGTATTGTTCATTGCTTAGAAATCAGAAAATAGAAGTATAAACATGGAAACCACCTAAAGACTAGTGTTGCTCAAGTCCTAGGCCAGTAGGTCCTGACTTTGGAAAGTCCCAACTATGAGCCACTGGCCTTGCAGTTAAGCAGAAAAAGTATTGGTGAAGTAGGAAAGGAATTTTATCCAGTGTAGCCATGCTGGGAAAATAAGGGGTACCAAGAATCCTCAGCCCTGTCTTTGAGGATACTGATATTTACTTCGGATTTAAATAGAGGAAGAATTGGAGCAGGGAGTAAGAGGTATGCCTAGGGAAGCAGTCTTGGTTACACTGTGTTCAGGTCTGGTTCTATGTGGTCCTGAAAAGTCATTATCCTTTGAGAGGCCGTTCAGTTCAGAATGATTGCTCCTGCTTAGAGGTTCAGGTTCAGTTCCCATCATGGGGTGATTGCTCTCACTTAGTGGGGCAGTACCATCATAGCAATCTGTCTGCAAGGCTTGCTGTTCCTGGAATCTTAAAAATATCTTAGTTATTCTTATTTTGGCATCTTTAGACTTGAATGAGGGTAGGAGAGATTAGGTAAACTTAGGGCTAAGCAACTTTGAATGATGGTTTTTTGTTTTTTTTTTGTTACCAGGGATTGAACTCAGGGGTACTTCACCACTGAGCCACAAACCCAGCCCTATTTTGTGTTTTATTTAGAGACAGGGTTGCTCTCTGTTGCTCAGGGCCTCGCCATTGCTGAGATTGGCTTTGAACTCATGATTCTCCTGTTTCAGCTTCCCAAAGTGCTGGGATTACAGGCTTGCACCACTGCGCCTGGCAGTGATAGTTTTTAGTCCTACACTCTTTAAATGATTAATATGTCTACATGCACAGTTGAACAGGAATCTGACCCAAAGTTTAAAGTAGGAAGGAGACAGATACAAGATGAAGGCAGAGATACCAACTTTTCTTGCTTTTACTTACCATCAGATATCTATAGAGCCAAGTGAATAGTTGTGCTTTTAACAAAAGCCATAAGTCCCTATTAAAATTATGCCAACCCTACAGAGTTAAGAGGATTAAATGAGTTAATATTTGTAAATTGCTTAGAATAGTTCCTGGTATGTAGTAAATCCTCGTGTAAATGTTTGAATAATAAAATAGAATAAAACTCCACAAGTGAATGACATCTAGTATTAATATTACACACATCCATATATGTACCTGAGCTTAGATTATTACTTCAAGAATTCTCACAGTGACAATAAAAGAAAGAAATTCTGAAAATGAACTCTGTGTGTGTGTGTGTGTGTCTAGAGATTTATTATGAGGAATTGGCTCATGTGATTATGGAGGTTTGAGGATTCCCACAGTCTGTCATTTGCAAACTACAGATGTAGGAAAACCTGTGTTGTGATTTAGTAGGAGTCTGCATACCTGAGAACCAGGGAAGCCAGCAGTGTAAATCCAAGTCTGAGGGTCTGAGAAGAAAGATATATCTTAGCTTAAATAAACAGGCAGGAATCAAAAAAGGTAATTGCCACCTTCCTCTGCCTTTTTTTTTTCCTTCTGGAGGTAGTAGGGATTGAACCCAGGGGTACTCTACTAGTGAATTATATCACCAGCCCTTTTTATTTTGTTTTTAGTTGGGATCTTGTTATGTTGTGCAGGCTTGCTTTGAAATTGCCATCCTCCTGTCCTCAGCTTCCTGATTCTCTAAAATTATAGGTGTGTGCCACCGTGCCTAGCCATGCCTTTTGTTTTATTTAGGCTGCCTACACATTAGATAATACCTATGTACATTGAGTAGGGCATTTACTTTACAGGGCCCACTCCTTAAAATGCTAATCTCATCCAGAAACCCCCTCACTGACATACCCAGAAATAATGTTTAATCTGGGGATCTAGTGGCCTGTAAAGTTGATATGTAAAATTAACCCATCAAAGTGAGTTTTGTGTGTTGTTTTACCACGATGACTTTGAAGGTTTTAGCCATTGAAATCAGTGTGTTAGTCAGCTTTTCATTGCTGTGACAAAGACCTGAGAAAAATAACTCAGAGGAGCAAAGATTTATTTTGGCTCATGATTTCACAGGTTTCAGTCCATGGTCAACTTGCTCCATTGCTTTGGGCTTGACCTGAGGTAGAGCATCATGACAGAAGGGTATAGCAGAGCAAAGTTGCTCAACTCATGGCAGCCAGGAAGGAGAGAGAGAGAGAGAGAAAGACATGTCAGTGACAAGATATAGTCATCAAAGACATGTGCCCAGTGACCTGATTCTTCTGACCACACCCCAGCTGCCTACAGTTTCCACCACCTACCAGTAGTTCATTTAGCTATCGATGGATTAATCCACTGTTGGAGTCAGAATCTTCATGATCTAGTCACTTCCCACAAGTCTCACCTTTGAACCTTTGTATTAGAAGTTGGGTACCCAACTTCTAATACAAGAGTCTTTGGGGGACATTTCATACCAAACCATAACAATTGGAAAGATATTTAGAAGTGAGTTCTCTTTTATAATTAGCACCAACTTCATC
>PVHX01016782.1:0-42124 GCA_004024805.1 Geosciurus inauris
TAATAAAGAAACCATAGATCTTAATGAAACTATCAATAATTTAGACTTAACAGACATATATAGAGTGTTCCATCCATCAACAAGTGAATACACTTTCTTCTCAGCTGCACATGGATCCTTTTCCAAAATAGATCATATGTTATGTCACAAAGCCAGTCTTAGCAAATACAAAAAAATAGAGATTCTACCCTGCATCCTAATTTCTGTTATGATTTTCTTTTTCTAAGCCAGGGATAATTTAGAAGTATGCTTTTAAGTTTCCAAACATATGCTTAAACCATCTTTTTGTTGTCAATTACTAATTTTATTGCATGCCAGATAGAAAACCTGTTGGTAATGAAGATTCTTTGGGATTTATTGGGACTTTTTTGTGATCTCTCTTCATATATATTTATATTCCATATATATTCTCTAGTTGTCAGGCTCAGATGCACATCTATATGCCTGCAGAGTCAAACATTATCTTTAATCTGTTGGCTTCTGAGAAATGTTTCAACTACCCACTATCTTTGTTGATTCATCAACTTTTCCCCATAACTATTTCAGTTGTTGGATTCATACAATGCAGTGTCTGTCAGTAATACTTTTAGTACCTTTCACTGTAAATTCAATTTGTCTGATATAAATATTTGTTTGGCAGGCCTATTATTGTTTTTGATTTCTTTACTTTAAATGTTTTGTTGTCTAGTTTTAGCTGGTTTGTTCTTCAATAGTATATGACTGGGTTCTTTAAAAATCAAATTGAAGAATCTGTTTTGATTGGTAAGTCTAATATGTTTGCATTTATTGTAGTTGATGATACATTCATATTTATTTCTGCTGTTTTATTTAGTTTCCCAACTTTCTTTGTCTTTTTTTTCATTTCTTAAATTTCCCTTTCCTTGTTTTCCATTGGTTTGATCAAAGTTTTTGTTATTATTATAGGCATGATCTATTTCCTTTATTGGATTAGTAACTGAATTTTCTATTTTTGCCTTTTATATCTTTACATTATTTGCAAATGCCTTTAATTTTTAGCATCTCCCAGCATACATCTGTAAATACATCCCTGTGCCTGACTGAGACAGGGCCCAGCATATTTAACTACCTCTAACTGTCCATCATCTTTCTTCCCCACCCCACCTGGATAAGATCACCTAGAATATTTATTTCAAAGTGTTCATCTTTTCGCCCACCACTATATTAGCCTTCTGAACATAGAGATTCAATCATGGAGAGAGCCTGGATGACGGTGAGTGATTTTTTAGTCTATCACTGGGTTGCTATTACAAGACATATAGACTTGCTGTCTCACAAATAACAGAAACTATGGCTCACAGTTCTAGAGTCTGGGAAGTCCAACATCAAGGTGCAGACAGATTCAGTGTCTGGTGAGGGCCTGCTTCCTGATTAATGGATAGTGCCTTCTTACCATGTCTATATGGTAAAAGAAGCAGGGCAGCTCTCTGGGGCCTCTTTTATTAGGGAACTAATCCAATTTATGAGGGTCTCATCCCATGACCTAATCCCTTTCCCAAGGCTCTATCTCCTATGCCATCACCAGAGTGGTCAAGATTTCAATATATAAACTTGACAGGGACACAGACCACAGCAACTGATAGTGAGTTCCCACTATCAGTTGAATGGGGATCTTGAAACAGAAATTAGGCTGAATTATTTAAATACTGAGTTTTAAATTTTTGCACAGCAGTTTCTGAACTGAGAATAGTCTCTCTTCTATTGATAAGCCTGTTCTTATTCTAAGCATGAGAGCTTCCCTGGGGAGGTGACTATGACTGCTTCCTCTCTGGTCTCCTGATGTACAAGACCAGGCATGAGAAGGACAGAATGAAATGTCAAGGAAGGCTTTCTGGGTGAGAAAGAAAAACATCCCCAACAGCTGAGAGCTGGCCTGCCATCCTCAAGGAGACCTTGGGGCTGTCCTACTGAGCATGAGCAATTTCACAGGACATCAACATTGGACAAAGATACACTGTGACTGTGATGCCTCCGGACCCAAACCAGGACCTTCATAATCATGTCTGATCACAGACCAAACACGAACCTTGTCCAAACCATGGAAATCACCAGAGAGCTCCTGATCCTGGCTCCTGGGAGTGGCTGCTGTTCCCTAGTCAATTCCAGCCTTAGTCTCTGTCATTCTCACAGAACGACATACAAACACACAGAAAAGAATTATTAAGATACCAAATAACATAATTTATTATCTTTTGTTCCTGGCAGCATCTAATCAGAGCATAGCTCCACTTCCTTCAACCCCGCCTCAGATACCACAAACCCTTTGAGTCGTCCCTGACCTCTTCTCACTGGGCTGCCCCCTGGTTTCTTGCAGTGGGGCATTCTCCTTTGTTGTGCCAAGTGAATTAACCCTACTTGGTTAAACTACATGTGTGTTTCTGGTGGTCTCTGACTGGTAGGCATGGACTTGGGGAAAGTGGGACATGACCCCAGTTTGACTATAGTCTTAGAACCAAAGTTATCAAATAGTGTCTGAATTACGTTGAATCCATACAGTGAGTCTTAAAAGTGCTTGGCAACAGCAAAGAGAGAGTGAAGGGCTCCATTTCTGACTGACTCCTCCTCCAGCCCAGATCCAGCTGGGCCTGCCTAATACATACTCCAAGTAGCTGCCTGAACAGCTCCTATTATGGCAAGGAAGCCTTACAGTTTTTGCCCTTCAGTCTAATGGGAGGAGACCTCACTCAAACAGACCTACTGTCTGTCATTCCTTTTCTCCAAGTGCGACCTACATGCAAAGGAATCTGCCTGGGGTGTGGCTTGTATGCCTAGGTTATGGAATATGGTTACTGTAAGATTCTCAGACTTGGTCTTGCCTCTTCACAGCCCTGGAGAAGGCTGATGGAGACCAAGGCAAAAGTAAAAGAGCAGTGGCCAAACCCAAAACTGATTTGTGAGCAGATGACCACTGGCCCTCCCCATGCAGATGGACTAGTCTCTAACCAGCCCAGGGCCTGCTGCCTCATGCAACTTCTTCAACCACATTGTGACCCTCCTATGAGCAGCTCCATGGGTCCTGAGGTCATGAGAACTAGCACAGGGACTAACTCTGATATAGCACTCCTACTGTCAGAAACTGCCAAAGAGGTGTTGAGTATAATGAAGAAATTAACCCACAGCAAAAATATTGATCTTTTGGCAAAAAAAAAAAAAAAAAAAAAAAATCAGGCTGAAGGTACACTTCTAGAGTGCTCTCTCATCACAAATACATATAACATACACAGGGATCCATGCTCAAACAGATATATATACTCAGTCCCTTGGGCCATCTACTCTCTCAGAATTGTGAACATATAACCAGAAATTGGCTTCTTCTGAGAAGAACTGAAAAGTCACCAAGCTGCAACTGCCCTCCACTTTCAGCAAGTTGCCTTATTTCTCCAGGATATTTAATGTAGTGTTTAGTCAAAAAGACCATGGGGACACAGCATAGAGTCAGAAGCAAATGATTCCAAAGCCCCTGCTCCAGAGATTAAAGGTGGCAGGAAGATGAGTAAAGCCTGCCATCCTATCCTCACAGCTTGGAATATCCAGTTCCTTCCATAAGACCTTGCTCTGTGAGGCCTTCTCTGATTTTCTCAGGTAGATTATGTTACATCCTCTTCTTTCAAATAGCACATTGTTTCATCCTCTTATGAGCATCTGTTATTTTCCCTTGTTGTTTCATTTAGGATTTGGTTCTACTGCAAGTAGCAAGGTCTCCAAGCAAATAGGGCTTAAATAAATAGAAATTTATGTATTTCCTGGATTTATTTATCTCCTGGAATCCAGACTACTTCCCCTCTCTCTCAAATCATCCCTTGGGTGTAGCTCTCATGCTCTTGGTTCAAAAGGTGGCCAGAATTGCAGTCATTCCATCACACCCAGTGCTGCAGGATGGAGTGGCCAGGGATGGGGAGAAGAAGATGAAGAATGTTACTTTTTTAAAGTAACATTTATGGGAACTGCAACATGACATTCACTTCATTAATGTGGCCAGAACTTAGTTATATAAGCAGAAACTGCAGGGAAATTAGTCTTTTTTTCTAGGTGGACATATGCCCACCTAAAAATTTCATGGATATAAAAGAAGAGAAGCATGGGTCCTGGAGCCAGCCATGAGTCTTGACCAGTCCTGTCCAAATTTCTTTCTCCTGCCCTTATTAGGGTTAAAAGATGCAGATTTCAGCAGGGAGCTACCCATTGTCCTGTGGGTATAGCCCTGGTGGTGCCATTAGCCAAGGAAACCTCACAAAGGCAGGGGAGAACTCCAGTTAGGTCATTCACGTTCTCCTGCGGGGCCTTAGATTATCAGCAAGTGAGCCAAGATGGAAAATGACTTTGTTCCTGACACCAGAGCCCTGAAGAAACTGTCCCATTTCTCCTGCACACTGGATCCTCAAAGCTACTCACTTACCTGAGCATTCCAAAGCCTGTGCTTCAGTTTGTCCTTTAATGCTGTGAGTTGCTCCACACCTTTCCAGTTACTCCATTTCTTTTCTTGCTTAACTTATACCCAAAATTCATTTTCATTGCTTACCACTGGAAAATGCTAATGGATAGTCCTCTGTTATATCATCTGTCATTCCATTCATACATCTGTGCCTTGAATTAGACCAATTTTTCAAAGAAGAGAGCACATTTTCAGCACACGTGCCCCAAACATCAATGTTGTCCCGTTAAGAACTCAGTAAATGCTGAATAGATGAATGAGAAATTCAAGGAGTTTCTATGGACACATATATGAACTTGAGAAAGCCACACAACTTCTTGCCTCATTATCCCCAATCGAATCTCCATTAGTGCTATGTAGTGATGGTACGGAAAATGGTCCATGTAACCCTGACCTCCTGCCTCACTCTCAGAACAGATGGAGCTGAATGAGTTTCCCTGAAGAGCAGAACCTACTATCTAGGTTAAAACTACCCCTGATTGCATGATCACTGCAGAAGAAAGATTTTTTTAAATTATGTTCTAATACGATGTCAAATTCATCCCTCCTGACTTCCCAGTTACTTTATTTACTTCCCTACCTAGACTTAAATTCATCAGATTTATCACAAATAGTTACTCATTAACTGGGATCCAGGAGCCATGGGACCATTCCCTTTCTCAAAAACTGTACCTACTTGTGGGGCAACCACGTGAATATTACCTCATTCTCTGTCCTCATCATAATTTAGTGGCGCAAGAGGGCACTTGATCCACAGAACACCAATCAGATTCTCTCTCTCAGCAGATTGTAATTGCAATTGAAAAATGCTGGTTTCAGAATCATGGGGATAGAAAATAGGCACATACCATGTGAGAGATGAGGCCATTCTACCTGATGGACACTACACAAAGGTATGCTGAGTCCCTTCAGTCCTCCTAACAAGTTGTCACATGTAGGTGGTCTCTGGGACCCCAGATACCCTGCTTAAAATATTTATAGGTATTCTTCTAGGAGAAAGCTGTGTCTGTCTGACATCAGGACACTGCACTGGCTGACTGTTGTCTCTACCTCATGGTCATTTTCTCCACTGTGTGTCTGGCTACACTCCTGCCTCTGTTGCTGGGCACTGAACGCAGCTGTCATTCACTCTCCACGTCTCATCTCAAGGAGTCCTCCTGGAGGGTCCCTTCTACCAGGACCCAGAGGCTTCCACCTCCTGCCCTGTCATACACGGTTTGTCCTCTAACACAAACCTGGTGCCCTAGCGGTTCCTACCAAGCCCATGTCCCGATAAATACTATGGTTTGGGAGTCCAGATCTTAATCTACACTGCTCCAGAAGTGTAGATTAAGCTTCATGTTCCCTCTGCAGTTGCCTTTCTCCTCTGAAAACCTGGAAAACCAACCCTCCTGCCCCATCCTGAGACATGCTCACCTATAATCATTTCATCAAGATGCCCAAGTCCCTTGACTAGGTCTAAATCCAATTTCAGGCTCAATATATAATATGAAGAACTGGAAATGGGGGCCCATGTGTGAGGTGCTCGGGTCGCCACAAGATTCTCAGAAAAGTTAAGCTGCCTAAGACTATAATAACAGGGAAGAGTAGAGCTAGAACTCAACTCCTGAAATATTTAGGCCCCAAAGTCACCCTGTGAATACTGTCCTCATGCCATTTGCTCCATGCATGCAGACTTGACCTGGAGAGCCCCGCTGTGAATGCAGGCGCAGGCCTGAGTCTGTGCCCCTCTCATCTCTGACCTCCCCAAGAGCTAGGACCCTACAGCTCCCTTTCTCCTATCCCCCAGCACAGAGCAAATGCAATCTGGTGATATCACAGTTGTCCCCAAAGGCCTCCTGTAATTTCCTTGTGAGCCTGCCCCAGAGTGGCCCAAAAGCTCTGTTCTTCTGGATGATGCTCTGACTCCCTCCTGGCTTTAGGGAATTCATACAAATTACATCCATTTAGAAATAGGGAGTTTTGGCCTCCTTCACTGCCACCTGAGAACCAGCTTCAGGGTCCTGCCACCCCAGAAGGCTTTAGGTTTCCTTTGGTTGAATCCTTTTGACATTTTCAATGGTAAAATAAATTTGATTTGCAGAAGCCATGAAGGAACCGAGGCGATGTGATTTCCAAAATGCACTGTGTTATTGGATATGATAAAAGACTGAATGAGTCAGTAAATGTAGCAGTTCAGTAACTGTTACAAAAAATCAATAGCCATGCCATCTAGAGGGGCGGGGGAGGCGGCAGCAGGGTTCTTGGATGAACTCACAGCACACACCCAGCAGGAATCCTCAGCCTCCTCACTCCCTCATTGAGATAGGCAGACCCCACACTGCTGTGTGCATCAACAGGCAGCAAGACCATCACAGGAATGCAGATACCCGCCCAGGCAGACCAGTACACACCCAGACTTGTCCACTAACCACAATAATATTGGGTGCCATTCACTGAGAAGTAAAAATGTACCAGGCACTGTCCGAAGAGCTTCCCAGATTTGTCTCTCTTATTATCTAACTCATTTGCACAGCAATTGTATGAAATAAGCAGATTATTATTCACATGTACACATAAAGAAACTGAGGCAGAGGTCTTAAGTAACTTGCCCAAGATCATTCTAGCCAGGAAATAGGAAGTCCAGGGTCAGAAGCCAGATAGAGTTTAGAAGGCTCGTTTACTTAAAGAAAAAAAAATTGGACTAGGACTTGAACCAAGGGACACTTAATCACTGAGTTACACCCTCAGCCCTTTCTAGTTTTTATTTTGAGACAGAGTCTTGCTCAGTTCAGGACCTCACTAAATTACTGAGGCTGACTTTGAACTCATGATCCTTCTGCCTTGGCCTACTGAGCTGCTGGGATTACAGGTGTGTGACACCGTGCCCAGGTTAAAAATATTTTTGACCTTGTTCCATTAATGATTTTTACAATTTAATTGATATACAGTCCTCATATACTGAACTTCACAAACTTAAGGTGTACAGTTTGATGAACTTTGGTATTGTATATACCCATAAAATCATTACCAAAATTAAGATCATGAACACATTCATCATCCCCAGAAGTTTCCTTGGATGACTTGGTCATCTCTCCCTTCTGTCCCCACCCTCAAGTATCTACTCCCTTGTTTTCTATCACTGTTGATTGGTTTGCATTGGCTAGAATTTGTTATAAGTGGAGTCAGACAACATGTTCTCTCTTACGGCCACAACGGCAATGTTCACCATGACTGCTCTGCAGGGCCTTCCCACAGAGGCAAGACAGACAGGCAAATGTGGAAGCAATCACACGTGCAGGTATGACGTCCATGAGTCCTCACCTGCACATGGTCCCCCTTGCCACATGCCCTCACATGCACCTTCACACTCGCTTCTAAACCCCTCCACATGTGCAAAGACACCCACTTACTCCTCACCCTCACTGAATCTCTCAATTTGCAATCTTCTGAGATCATTGTGCCTCACTGAACAGCTAAATGGACTACCAACGGTTTTCCAGTAGAACAGTACAGCTCCTTTCTCCTTTCAAAGTCCGCGTGGCCAGTGAGTGTGTATCCATGGTCCTTAGCATACAGGCTCTGGTTCAATTCTCTTTGCTCTGTTCCTTTAATCAATTTGTATGGATTCCCCACTTTCCTGGGCACTGCATATTCAGCGATGATCAGGCAGTCACAGTTTCTGCTCCTGTGGAACTGAATTCCCTCCAAAGCCAGCATGGCCAGCCCTCTGACATGGGTCTACCAGGCTCTACCAGGTTGGGTGAAGAACTGAGGTGCACACTCAAAGTCAAGCAAGCAGGAGAAGGAAGAAAACATGGAGAGGAGGGGTAGAGTGGGAGAGAAAGAGAGGCTTGGCTGGCTGGGAGAGAAGGAAGTCTTCCTTCAAGTGTGGACTTTGGAAGATGATCCCAAGATGCTGGGTGAAGATGGTGGGGTGAGGAAGGACTAAGCAGAGATCTATTGTTAGAATCGTGGCCCAAGTTCTCAAGGTTGGGCTGATCCAGAGCTTGTCATTGACCATCAGCCTTGATGGGACAGGAGAGGGCACTTACACAACCTGTGGCCACAGTTCCATTACTATAGAGGCAGAGATGTCCAGCCTGTACCTCAATTTTAAGTGGCTTCCTATCTGTCAAACTGATGCACATTGGAAACAATCTGGGAGTTGAAAACAACACCAAGTCTAGGTTCTTCTCCCAGAGAATCTAATATAATTATTTGGGGGACATGGTGATGTGATCTGGGCTTATGAATTTTTAAAAACTCTATAGGTGGTTATCTAATATGCAGTCTAGTTGAGGAACCATTATAATTTCTTATATTTACTTCTAGTCTTAAGATAATTACCACCCAAATTACCCTAGCATGGTAGTCAGCTTTCCATTGCTGTGACAAAATAACTGAGGAAACCAACTTGAAAGGAGGAAAGGTTTATTTTGGCTCAGTGTCAGAGTTTTCAGTCCAAGGTTGGTTGGCTCCATTTTGAGGGACCTGCAATGAGACAGAACATCATGGTGGGGAGTGTGGTGGAACAAAGGTGTTCATTTCATGGTGACTAGGAAGTATAAAAGAGAGAAGGAGCTGGGGTCCAATTATGCCCTTTAAAGGTACACCCCCAATGACTTAATTTCTTTCCACTAGGCCCCATCTGAAGGTTCTTCCACTTTCAGTGGTAACTACAGGCTGGTGACCAAGTCTTTAACAACATGCCCCTTTGTTGGGGCACCAGATCCAAATTATACTACTCAGGATAAAGAAAGCCCCAGGGACCCCTGGACATGCAATCTAGTAGAACACCCCCCCCCATCCTATTTTCCAGCAAACACCCTAAAAGGAGTTTAACAAACTGACCTATTTTGATTAGATGTCAACTCATTAGTAGAAAAGGACTGAAGATTTCATAAGCAATAAATCCCATTATCAACGTAATTAATTGAAATTGGTGCAAGTAGTTGAAAAATGCTGAGGGAAAATGGCTTTTGTATCAATATCAGATATTCAAAGGCTTTCAGGCTTTACTAGTAATTCAATATCAAATTAATTATATGTCAATTGCATACATTAAATATTATTTACCCTGGTTGTTGTTTGAATCTGCACTAAGGTTCTTCCCACCCCTTTTAGTAATAATGGTCATTGCTTATTTGGAACAATACATAGAATACATTGACAATTATCAGTGAAATCAAAAGTGTGAACTGCCATTGTAAGTATAGAATGTTGAGTTTATTTCAACTCCACACGCTGGTAATAGAAACAGAAATCTCATCTACTATATCATCTCAGCTAAGCTGAGCTATTGACCAACTGCTGCAAAAATCCCTTTGACTTAATTATATTTTACTTTTAATTAATTGAATTACTGTATAATTACCTCCATACCAACTCCTATGAACCAGATTATTTGGGTCACATCCAACCTGAACTCCCTTGTAGATGTTTTTGATGTGTGGAAATGATGGATCAAGAAGAACCCAGGAATCCTACATGGAGAAAAGAATCATTGGTTCTGGTGATTGAGGTTTGACGGACATGAATCTGGATCGTTTTAATGTGACTCTGTGAAGGCAGAGGAGTCAGGTCCTGAGAGGGCTTTGAAGAGATTTTTTCACAGGAATAAAAGCAGGAGGCAGGATTGTGGCCTTGGTTCATGAGATGGAAGCATTCCACTGAAAACAAAAAAAATTTGATGCATTTTGAAAATTGTTAAAAAATATTCAAGTGGAAGGCAGGCAAGGCAGACCCAAGGGTCATTTGATGGACAGGTTAAAGGTTCCTGGAGATAACTGGGTAATTCCCAGGTTTTTTCCTACCTGGGATTCTATACTTCTTAAAGTGGCTGAGATAAAAAGAAGAGCCCTGCTTCTGCCACTAGATGCTAATATTCACAAACACTCAGTGCACCAGGCTGAGGAATGGACATCCTGCTACTGAAAAAATCGCAACAGCTTTATATTTCCTCCCGAGAATCTCACACTCATATTTAGGGAGTACGCTCTTCTTTCATTTTAGGAAAATCATCATGAGGTGCTTTTTAGTAACACAAATACTCATGGGTTGTTCTTGGAGAAAGCCATGAAATCCCCATTAACCTGAATACAAATCTTTGAAATTCTGAATTTAAAGGTTCTGTTTGGCAGCTCAAGTTCAAGGATGGTTGCACACCGTCATGTGGCCCTGAGACTTTCTTGTCCTCCTCACCCATTTGGGAGGGTCACAGGAGGAATAGGGTGAAAGCTGTAGAGAAATACTTGTTGCTTCTGCATGTACTGTGCTGTAAACTGGTGTAGGTCCTGGGGAAATAAGAGTCTTTTTCTGGGCAATTCTTTATGGAAGAAGGAGAAATAGCCTCCAAAGAGAGCAGGCCGAGGTTAGCTGCTTCATCTCTTTCTGGAATAGGGAACTGGATAAAACAGCCTTAGGATGACATGGCTGAGGGAGAAGCCTGAATCTACAGCCACCACACACCTTGAAGTGGAGTTTTCTTTGAAGGGAATAGATGTTCCCAGTGTCAATCGCACTGGGAAATGGCTAGTCTCAGGTAAAATGTGGGCAATGGGAAATTGGACCTTAGACGTGGATGAGAGGGACACCAGCCTCTCTCCAAGCTAAACTGGTCTTTGCCATGTGGAGGCAGATGGAAGTAATGCAGTGGTGCTCTCTAGGATCCCAGGGATGTGTCTGAACCCTTGCTGACTGGGTGCAGCCATCTCTACAGCAGTATCAAGTTCTTCCCTGTAGTATTCTTTCCTTCTGTGAAACCAGAACTTTTAGGAAAGTGCTATCAGAATTCAAAAAGTTTCTTCCAGGCTTAGTTGGAGAGAATTAAGAGAAATATCAGATTTGTGCTTAGGTTTGGGGTGACAATGGAGTAGACCACAGGAAGTAGCTAAGGGAGTCCCTGGTGGAAAATGGCAGTGCCCAGTGACACCAAAGTATCTCATGAGCCAAGACAGTGAAGGGACAGGTAGGCAAGGAATTGGAGCAGAGCCTGAGGAACCTGATTTTGAAGATACCTGAACCAGCATTGCTGGGCCTCCCAGACTTAGCAGGTAAGGGTTTGGAGTCAATGATAACTGGGTATTTATCCAAGTTGTGACTTTGTGTTGTATGCAGAACGCATGAAGCAACTTGACACTGGTGATTTTGCAACCACACGGAGTTAGCTATTATTATCTAAAACAGACTCGCAGGCATCAATTGGCTTGGCCAAGCTCACCCAACCAAAAATGGTAGAGTTAGGATGTGAATGTGTATTGCAAGGCTCATACTCCACGCTCATTTCAGCATAATATGGTGCTTTCCTCCAGCTGGAGTTTTGGTGGATCTAAGCAATATCTACCCTAGAAGAGAGATGGCTGTCTGAAGAGTGCTGGAAGAAATGCAACAGGGAGATGAAGGCAGAGCTGAAGGTTTGGGTCCGGGGATGGGTAACAGCCAGAAACCAAATTCAAACGAAATATCATCTTCCCAGGGAAAGAAGGCTGAGAGAAGGCTTTGGGAGAGCAGGTTCTAAGGAAAGGATGATTGGGGTCTATGCCAGAGGTACTCTGCGGAGGTGGAAGTCTGGTGTCTGAGCATCCCCAGGAGTAGGTGAGCTCATGGCTCATTCCAGTCCCACCGATTTGTACAACAGCGATCCCTACAAGAAGTATCTGCTGGCTTCTAGTTAGCTAGAGACTTATTCCTAAGAATGGGTTAGTCTGGGACAAGAGAACCTGGTAATGGGATTCAAGTGGACTGAGTCCATGTGTGATCTAGGCCTCACACCAGGCATGGTGGAAACAGACACGGCCTGATGAGTATTGAGGAAGGTGGCAAGGATAAGAAGGTGACATAGGAGTTTCAACAAAGGCAACCCAGGGACATTGTTGCCCCACAAAGGAGTGGTAGAGAGGATCAGGAAGTAGCAGAAGCTCCATTAAGGAGGTCCTGGAATTTTAGGCTAAGGAATTGGACTAGCAGGTGACAGGGTGTGGCAGGAGGCAGTTGCTGTGTCCACAGCCATGGTGGGCTATCTTGGAAGGACCTATCAGGATAGCAGTTGCTCCAGACCCTCCAACCCAAAATGTCCCCCTAGAGCAGGAGCGGGACCTGTGGGAGAGGCAAGATGATATAAATCAGAGCTAACCTGTACTGATTGCCGGCTTCCTAAATCAAGAACCTGGCAGATTTTTCTGGGCAAAAATCAATCTTGCTGTCCCTACCATAAATACCATAATCCTTTTTCCAGGGTGGTTTAGAGAATGTAACTGCCATGTTCATGATTTATTCGAAAATATTCTGCCAGGTTATGTGAATGGAGGAGTCAATGCGCTGAAACAGGAGCTGGGGCTTCCCTCCTGTGGCAGCTCCTCCAACAGCTGGCCAGCTTCCACCTGCCTCATGTGGGAGCACCCCATGATCACTAGGACAAGGGGACATGGGGACTGAAGGCAAACAGCCCATGCACCAGAATGGCCCTTGTCTAGTCAATCATGGGCACAACTCAGGTGACAAGCCAGCTAGCAGGAGGCCAGTCCACCTGTCCTTCTTCCTATGGAAGCCATCTCTGGATTTCTTTTTTATACTATTTCAAATTTTTTTTATTACTCAGCTAATGCAAGAATGCATTCATGTTATGCTTGATTCAAACAATGAAGAAGTTTCCAGAGCAAATTGAGAATTTCCTTTCAACACCCTCCCTACAGCCCCAACACCCAAACTCCTTCCTCCAGAGAAACTCATTACACACACAGGGATCACCATGCTCTATTCATAAACACATACACTTTTTCAAGATAGGTTTATTTATATACAAATAGTATGTATACAGTTTATATACAGCATTTTTGTGTATAAACAGTATATAAACATAATATATAGAGAGTTTATATATAGTACTTTGTATGTACCATTTATATATGCAGTATACACAAGAACATGCAGGCGCACGCGCGAGCACACACACACACACACACACACACACACACACTCTTACAGATGGTGCTCAACTTACAGTGGTTCAACTTAGGATTTTTGGTGTTTTACTTTCCAAAGGTGTGAAAGTGATATGCATTCAGTAGAAATTGTACTGTGAATTTTGAATTTTGATCTTTTTGCAGGCTAGTAAAATGCTGTGCAAAAATGTCTTGCAATGCTCAGTGCTGGGTAGAGGCAGTGCCCTGCTGCTCCTGCCAACCACGTGACTGTGAAGGAAAACAAAGGATGTTGTACATTGTACAGTGCTACTAAGCTGTAATGCTGTGTTGGTCAAGTGTTTTGAATGCATTTTGTTTGTTCTTTGGTACTGAGAATTGAACCCAGGGGTGCTTTACCTCTGAGCCACATTCACCAACCATGCCCTTTTTTTTTTTTTTTTTTGAGACAGGGGCTCACTAAGTTGCTGAGACTGGCCTCAAATGTGTGATTATCCTGCCTCAGCTTCCCAAGTTGCTGGGATTATGGGTGTATATGCCACCATTCCTGTCTTGAATGCACTTTTAACAAGTTTTTATTGGTACATTTATAAATATATATAATAGGTCCATTTTGACATATTTATAAATGTGTTACACAGTTTTCTCCATTTCAGTCCCCAGTACTTCCCCTTTACCTCCCATCCTTTAAATACATTTTTGACTGAACAATATTTTCAATTTAGTTGAGTTTATCAGAACATAATCTCAGTGTCAACTGAGGAGCATCCATCTAGTTTTATGGATTCATATTGCTTCCAGGATTTTTTTTTACCCTTGTAAATAATAACACAGTACACTTCTTCATAATTAAATGCATCTTTGCCCATATTTATGAGTTTTCTTAGATTCCCAATGAGACAGTGCTGGTTAGAGTTTTGATAGATCCCACCAAATTATCCTCCAAACACACTTCGCCACTGGGCTCTAAGTGTCTGTTTCCCCATATTACCAGTGGTATTTTCATTTAATGTTTGATAAGTAGCTGAGGGTAAGCACCTGGGAACATGGAGTGCATTTTCCTGTGTGTAGTGGTCATATGCGTATTGTCTTGTGTATGTGTATTGTCTGGTTATTCTTTTGTCTAGTTTCTCTTAAGTTATTTGTCATTTTTCCTATGGCATTGAAAGAGTTTAGTCTTTGTCCTGTGAATATCTTGCAAATCTTTTATTTTACTTTGCTCCCTGTGCTTCCTTGTTCAGAGACTTTAATTTTTTTATGAATTCAGTTCTTTCTGTCTTTTCATTCAGAGCTTCTGTGTTTTACAATCTGCATGGCAAGGGTTTTCTTCCCTGGCATTCTATTTCCAATTTCTTCTTGTATTTTCTTCCAAGGTCTTCGTGTTTCTCTATCTGCATTCACTCAGCCTGAAGCACCTCTGCCTTCTCTGTCACTTTCTGAACCTGCTCTCTCCCGAGATGATCATAATCATGTCAAGACTTCAATCAGCACGAGGGCATCACATGACTTCCTCGTGTACGTCTCCCGTCTGGCTTTTCTCTGTGTTTCGCACTTGCATATCCAATACCTATTTAGGTGACATCACAAAGGGGCCACACACAGCAAATCCAGAACTGAACTCCTCATCTTTCTCTCCAGACCTTGACTTCCTTCCTATCCTTTGGGAATGGCCCAGAAACTCAGGCTTCACTTTTAAGATTGCCCTGTTCCTCACCTACCACATCCAAGTCCTGCCAAGAGTGAGGCTGGGATCGTGGCAGCTACCCTTCCTGAACATGCTGCCCTCTGCTCTCTTTCTCCTTCCTCATTGGACTGCAAAGTGACTTTTACCTGCTCCACTCTTATCTGTTCTAACTTTTCCAATGAGTAGTCAGGCTGAGCTCTTCAACTTTCATTGTGTGTGTGTGTGTGTGTGTTTTGAAGATTAGTATAATTGTATCAAAATCATTAAGGTAAAGAACAAAATCCTTGTAGCCAACGAGACCTTGCACAGTCTGGGCCTGGGTGCTTGCCCTTCTCCATCTCACTCTGTGCACCAGCCATGCTCTCCTGTTCTGTTTTTCTAACCACAGATCCTTTGCACATGCTGTTTTCACGTAATTGTGCTTTTTTCCTTTTACACATCTATTCCCCAATCCTATTCCTCCACACTTTCTCAGCTCAAATGTCACTTCTATGACTCCATAAATTAGACCATCCCTCGTGTTACATGTCCTCATAGCATTGTGAACTTTTTCATCATAATCCTTATCCCAGTCTATGTCACCTATGTTTATGTATTTAAGTGTATGATGCACGTCTGTCTCCCCACAAGACAAAGAGCTTTCTGAGAGCAGGGACAAGGTCTATTTGGTTCAGCCCAACGTGTGACATCAGGTGTGAGCTCATTGAGGCTTTGTCGAGAGAACATTTCCCTCCTGGCCTTCCCATCACGGCCTCCTCCCTCTGTGGCAAGGCCAGGCCAGGAACACTCTCTCTTCTGAGTGCCAACAAAAAGAAGTGGACTCATTTCTGTCTGCCAAGGATCCAGCAAAGCTCTGATCCGTGTTTTGGGAATCTGGGTAGACAGAAAGGAGAGGGCGAAGGTGAGAGAGAGGGGTAAGTGTTTCTTCAAGGAGAGAGAGTGTGCAGCCAGGAAGCACCTGGATGCAGCCGGTCTCCCACCCCCACCTCACAACAAAATCTGCAGAGAAAACTGTGAGTGGGAGGCTGTCAGGATGGGGAGGGAGGGGGAGGATGCATCCCTGAGGTTCCCTGGCAGTGTGTGCCTAAACAGCAGGCAGAGCCCTCTTGGCCCAGTTCGATGGGACTGAGCTAAATGGTATGCTCCTCATTCTCGTGAGATGGCTAAAGGAACAGCTGAAAGGCACAGAGCTTTCGAGTTTAATAAGTAGAAGGAATTAATTAATATGTGAAGGGAAGAAGGAGGGTATGGTAAGGAGGGAACGCATGTCAGGATTCATTTTCACTTAGTGTTTAATGAACATTTGTTGAGTTTCTTCTCTGGACAGGCACAATTCAGCTATTTTCTATAAAACTAAACATGAGATCACTACACAACCTAGCAATGGTGTTCTTAGACATGTATCCTAGAGCACCAAAGACTTGTATTTACACAGAAAACTGCTCCCACATGTTCATCACAGTTTCATTCGTAATAGCCAAAGACTAGATTCAACCCATGTGTCCATCAAAAGAGGAATGGTTAAACAAACTGACGCATTCATAACTTGGAATATCACTCATCAACAAAGAAGAGTGAATGATTGATATATGTAACATGTTGGAAGAACGCAGAAAATTATGCAGAATTTTAAAAAGGCTACACACCAAATGGCTCCATTTATAGAACATTTTTGAAATAAGTGTTATGGTTTAGATGTGAGATGTCCCCCAAAAGCTCTTGTGTGAGACAATGCAAGAATTTTCAGAGGTGAAATGATTAAATCATAAAGGGCGTGACATAATCCATGGATTAATCCACTGATGTGGATTATCTGGGTGGTAACCATAGGCAGGTAGGGTGTGGCTGGAGGAAGTACATCATGGAGAGCGTGCCTCTGGGGTTTATATTTTGTCTCTGGTGAGCAGAGCTCTCTATCTCTGTCTACTTCCTGGCTATCATGTCCTGAGCTGGGTTCCTCTGCCATGCCCTTCCACCATGATGTTCTGCCTCACTCAGGCCCAGAGCTACAAGAATCAGCCCACCATGGACTGAACCTCTGAAACCATGAGCCAAAATAAACTTTTCATCCTCTATGTTGTTCTTGTCAGGTCTTTTGGTCACAGCAAAGAAAACATGACTAAAGCAGAGAGTTTTAAAAATAGAGAAAAAATTAGTGATGGCCTGGGTTTAGGGAAGTGAGTAACAGGGGAGAGGCCTGTCCAGTTGTTATAAAGGGCAACCCAGAGTTTGTTGTTCTGATAGGCTGTTCAGTATGTTGGCTATCATGGACACTTGAATCTACACTTGAGATAGTATTACTAAGCACACACACACACACACATACATATTAGTACAAGTCAAACTGGGAAACCTGAATAATATTTATTGATTGTATCAGTGTTGTTATTCAGGATTGAATGTTGCACCACAGCTTGGCAAAATGTTACTATAGGGGAAACCAGGTAAATGAAAGGAGGACACAGGAGCTCTCTCTATTATTTCTTAAGATGGCATGTGAATCTACAATTATCTTAATAAAATTTTCAATTTCCTAAAAAAAATGTATATATACACCTATCATAAGATCAGCCTATTCCACTCCTCAGTATTTACCCAGGAGAAAAGAAAGCTTATATCCTTGCAATGACTTGTGCATCAATGTTCATAGCAAATGTATTTGTAATAGCCGCAAGCTGGAAACCACCCAAACGTCCATCAACAGATGAGTGGATAAGCAAATTGTGGTCTATCTATACCTTGGAATATCAACCAACCCTAAAAAGGAATAAACCATAAAAGTTCTGACACATGCTACAAAACAGAGAGGTTTTTATGCTAAATAAAAGAAACTGGAAAAGGAAAGACTGCATTCTGTAGATTTCATTTATATAAAACTCTAGGAAATGCTAACTACCTTATTGCAAAAGAAAGCAGATCAGTGGTTGCCTGGGGACGGAAAATGTGTCAGGGGCATGAGGAAATTTCTGGGGTGATGAATGTGTTCATTATCTTCATTTTGGTGATGATTTCACGGACATATATAAATATAGAGGTAGAGGCAGATATGAACATAGATATATGCATAGATATATCTCAAAACATATCAGGTTGTGCTTTTCTGTTTTTAATTGATACATAATATTTGCATATTTTATGGGGTACAGTGTGCTACTTGACACATGGACAATGCATAATGATTAAATCAGCGTAATTAGCATATTCATCATTTCAAATTCTTATCATATCTTTGTACTGGGAACATCCAAAATCTTTTCCTCTAGATATTTTGAAATATGTTATAACCTATTTGTTATGGTTTGGATATGAGGTATCACCCAAAAGCTCATGTGTGAGACAATACAAGCAGGTTTAGAGAAGTTATGAGGTTATGAGGGCCTTAATCTAATCAGCAAATTAATCTCCTGATGGGATTAACTGGATGGTAACTGAAGGTGGGTAGGGTATGGCTGGAGGAGGTGGGGCTTTAGAGGCTGTGCCTTTGAGGTATATATTTGTATCTGGTAAGTGCAGTCTCTCTCTCTCTGCCTTCTGATCATCATGTGAGCCGCTTTCCCCCACCACACTCTTCCACCATGACGTTCAGCCTCACCTTGAGCTCCAAGGAATGGAGCCAGCTGTGTACAGACTGAAACCTTTGAAGCCGTGAGCCTCTAAATAAACTTTTCCTTCTCTACAATTGTTCTTGTAAGGTCTTTTAGTCATAGCAGTGAAAAATCTGACTAAAACACTACTGGTAACTATAGCCACCCTACTGTGTTATAAAATACAAGAAATTGTTCCTCCCATCTAACTGTGTTTTTGTACCCATTCATCAACCTCTCTCTCTTCAACCTTCCCAGTGTCTAGAAACTACTATGCTACTCCCTATTTCTGTGAAATCAACTTATTTAGCTTCCACATATGACTAAGAACAAGCACAGTATTTGTCTTTCTGTGCCGGGCATTTTTCACTTAACATAATGTCCTCCAGTTCCATTCATGTTGCCACAAACAACAGGATTCCATTCTTCATGACGGAATGGCACTCCACTGTGTATGAATTCCACATTTCCTTTATTCATTCATAATTTCAAGGGAAATCATGCTTGTTAAGTGTGTCCTGTTTATTGTGTCTCAATAAAGCTGGACATAAAAATAATCAATGGACAAGTATATAAATGAGTAAGCAAATCAAGAATGAGTATATAAATTTAAAAACTGACCAATGGGAACAAATGAGTGATGAGGAATAAATTAGAGGGTCATGATAAACAAATGAATGAGTGGTCGGGTGAATAATGACAAGATCATGAACACCCAGCAGAGGTGGACTCACAGGTCCACACTTGGCCATAGCCCTGGGCACACAGGTTCCTGGGTTAATTGGCACTTCCTGAGATATGCTTCCAGGATGCTCTAAAATGTCCTCTTAACTGTGGAAGCCGCCGCAGCCTATAAATCACAGCAGGAAATGAAGCAAAATTATCCCACAAAAATTAAGCAAAATTACTCCCAGAGTCTCCAGGGGATGGCAGCCAGGGAACATGGCTGTGAGCACCCCCAGGAAGATTCCAACATCCCCCAATCCTGGCCCAGTGCTGTCCTGAGCCAAAAGGAAAGGAAACAACTGGCCAGGGGTGTTACACCCACCTAGCCTCTAACGTGTAAGGCAGAGCACAGAGGACTCCAGAGCCATGGGAATGATGAGAGAGGGCGAAAGACAAAGGGGATGCAGGAGGAGCAGGAATGGCTAAGAGCCACAGATGGGAGGTGGTCATGAGGGTGGGAGTAGATAAGACACAGGAACTGAACAGCAGCAGGGAGACTACCGGGACACAGTGAGCAGGGTAGATGGAAGGGGCCCCTTCCAAAACCAATGTAAAGGACAAATTCCCAGTGCAACTTAGAAGTTGGCATAGGGCTTCACTTTCCTGATCCACCTGCATTCGAGGTTTAGAGGGATCCAGAAGGGACAGAGCAATCTCATCTGGGACTAGAATTCAGATCTCACTGGATACCAGGCTTTCTACTGGAGGACAGGCCAGAAAGAAGATTCCCCAACAGTGGACCAAACCCAAGACGGCTTCATGCAGAACTCATAGCTCATTTAAACATTCTAGGAAGCTGTGTCTCCACCAACCTGGCCTACCTTGATGGGTCTTTAGGAAGCAGCAGAGGAATGTGCCAGAAGCAGAGAGCTCCCTGTAGGGTTTTGCAGCCCAACAGTCAGGTCTCCTTGGTCAGCTAGTGCAATGGATGGATCAGGAATGCTGGGCTCCAGGGGAGGGGACGAAGGGCCTCCTCAGTTTTGGGAGGGCCTCTGAGTGTTACGCTGGGACTTCCCATTCCAAGGGACTTCCCATTCCAAGAAAACTGAGATTGACCATTGCCTCTGCACTATTCCAATTTCTAGAAAATGAGGACAGCCTTGGTCAGGCTCCCCTAGATTACGTGTTTCCTCTACACCCCAGAGCTCCAGTATCAAAAACCTCTCTCTCTCCCATGGCAGCAAGGATGACCAATTTTTATGCAGGAATTCATTCATTCCAGGACCCTCAGGTAGAGACTCTCAAACACTGCCTTGCCTTGCTTCTGTGGTACCTATACTGCCATGCCACCTGCCAGAAGATCTGACCTTCCAAGCAGCCCCTCCTCTCCCAAGACAAACCTGGGAGAGCTTGCCTTGCCCTCCCATGAAGCCCTTTAGACACACAGGGACACTGGCCATGTACCCTGGTACCCAGAGCCTGGGTCACCTCTTCTGCAAACCAGCCAGTCCCCAGTGCCTTCTCTACCTCCTGCCAGGGGTGGAAGAGTGTGGGCATTTTTCTCTGTGTCCCCAGTCTCCCTTGCAGTTTGCTGACCCAAGGGCTAAATTCAGAGGGAAGACAATTTGGTGAATGAAAGTCTTAGTCAAGGTTCTTCTGGTTGCAGATAACTAATCAGTTTGCTAATTAGTTATACAAATAAAAAAGTGGGGGAAATGATTGAGAAAATGGGATATCTCCTGGAATAAAAGGTGAAGAGGAACATAGAGGCCACAGAGAAGCCGTCACCAAGAAGCACTGGGAATGGAGGTCACTCGGATTCCATTTTTCCAGGTTCCTCTCTGCTTCTTTCTACACATCTGATGTTTCTCTCTCTCTCTCTCTCTCTGCTCTCCTTTCTCTTTTCTTCACTCCCCTCCTCTCTTACCTCTATTCATATTCTCTCTCTCTCTCTCTCTCTCTCTCTCAATGGACTCTAGGGCCCCCAGTCCTGAATTTATTACTTGCCATCTCAAGGAACTAGCTAAAGCTGACCATGGTCTCTGCATCATTCTGATCCTGAGAAACAATCTACTGGTCCAGCCCAGGTCAGATGTCTACTCCTATCTACTCAACTCTGACTGTTGGCAAGGGGTCACTGGGGACAGGACTGCCTGGGGCTGTACCTGTGAATATAGCAGAGTGAGCATCAGGAAGGGGAATAGGCTGAGCATCCACACCAAGAGCTGTCACAACCACAGATACCACGTCTGGAGACAGCACACCCATAGCCCAACTCAGAGCATGGAAGCTCCATTCTAGCCTCTGGCCTTGTGATAGGAACACTTTGTCCTGGTCCCCCATTTTATATTCAGCCTATGTATTATGTCTTGCTGAGTGGGTGAGATATGAAACAACTTTTTTTTCTCTTAGAAGGCATACCCAGAGCTGGGTCCTATTTCAGAAAAATCCTTTGCTGGAGGACTGTGAAGTTAGAAGCAGCCATGAGCTGAGGAATAGAAGAGAAAGGTTTGAGTTTGAGGGGTACAGGGACCAGGAAGAAGAGCGTGGCTTTGGAGGCAGGCTGTCTAGAATGGGAATGCCAGGCACTTCACAGTTCACCTAAGCTGTCTGGCCTGGCCTGGCAAATCCAACCTATGTCATAAGATAAAAGTCAATAATGTAGGCCAAGTGCCTAGAACAATGCCTGACTCCTCCCCAGACCTTCAGACCCTCCAGATATTGGCAGGGGTGAAAAAACTGTGGACATCATGAATTATCTCCCTGCACAGGGGATGGTACCAAGCAATGCATGAATCCCACCCACATTGCTGAGAGCTTATAGCATCCCAGCCCTATGGTAGGCACCGGTTAGATGTGAGGGTGAAGGATATGAGAACCCAAGGAAATAAAGAGAATAAATGTTATAATGGAGGCAGAATTGTCACGAGCCCAGTCTCAAAAGTTAGGCAGCCTGAGTTCAAATGCTAGCTCTGCTGCTTGCTTACTCTGTGACCTTGGGCATATTCCTTAACCTCTCTGGGCTTGTTCCTCATCTGTAAAAGAGGGCACAATAACATTACCTGCCCCAATAGATTGTTAGAAGGATTAAGTAATAAAGTACTTAAAAGTGTAACAGACATACACTCAAATGTAATGTATGTGATACTTGGAAAACTAGAAAGAGAGGTATATACAGTGTCCCTGAGAGCATAGAGCAAGAGCAGCAAATGTTGGAGGTGAGGTTTGTGTGTGCAGGTGAACTGAGTAGAGAGAAAAGATGAATAGTGACAGGAACAGTGAATGGGATGCCCAGTTCTGGACAGAGGCCATAGCACCTGCGATGATACCAGGGAAGGTATCCTGAGCACAATGGATCCTTCAAAGAACGAGGTGGCAGATGAGGGATGGCATGTGGTTTCTGGCTTGTGCACCAACCAAACTTCTGGTTTCAGGGGATCAGAAATTCTGTTTGAGGCATGCAGAATGTGATCAGGGACAAGGCATTGATCACAAGAAAGAAGATGCATGGGGCTCAGTTAGAACCAGTGGCCAGGACAAGGCAGCGTGGGCAGTGACAGAGGCTCTCTCTGCTCCTCCCAGAGCTGTGTCCTCACTGTTCTGGCAGCTCCAACCACCCCAATGGAAAATCTCTCTCCCTCCCAGCCTGGACCCACTGAAAGCCCTCGGGAGGTACTCAAATGTGCAACTTTTTATAGTTCACATTTATTCTGCTGGGGAAATCGGCCCTCGACTGCAACGGTGCCCAGACATGAATCATAATGTCCACGGTGTGGAGAAAATGCAGCAAGTCAGCAGTTATGGGGTGGGGCCCCGGGGTTTTCATTCACAAAGAGATTTTTCAATTTTATTAAAATCAATAAGAGTTTTATTACAGTATAAATGAAATGAGGGCTCCTTGCCTTCTGGGATAACAAACCATATTACCTTTGAAGCTGGCACAAAAGTCTTTGCCCAGAAGGGACTCTATTTGGTCAGGCAAATACCTGGACTCATGCACCCAGGGTGGAGACTGGTTCTTTGGGATTGGAAAGAGAAGAGCCATGGCCAAAGAAGCATACCTACCAGAAATTTCCAGCAGAATGCCATGCCCATACCAGAAACCTACATTCAGGAACCTTATAAAAACCGTGACAATTGAGGTGACATTTTGTGTGTGCGTGTGGAAACAAGGGATGGAGCCAATTTGAGCACTAAGTTGGGATCGGAGCTGCAGCTGTCCTTCTGAGGGAAGAGAAGGCACAGAGAGCAGGTGTGTGTGGAAAGCGTTTTGCAAACTGTCAAGAGCTGTGCACCTGCTAGTGGTCTTTTCTTCATCCTTGTAATTAAAAATGAGCACTGTGGTCCTGAAGACAGTCTTGGGAGAAGGAATAGAAGGAGCAGAACCCACAGGAACCAGGACAGAGGAGCCAATCACTAAAATCACTAAATGCAGGGAGGAGAGAAGGAATAAGAGGAGTACATACACACTCATATGCACGTGCGCGCGTGCACACACACACACACACTCTTGGGATGTGGGTGGGGAGGTATGTGGAGGGGAGGCAGAGCCCAACCTGGAGCTCCTGGGGTCTGCAAGCATGGGGTGAGAGTGGGTGGAGTTCTCTCCAGGGTCTAGGTAGCTTGATCTGCAGGGCTGTCCTGACTCTGCAGGGTCACTTATGCAGCTCCTGCATGACTCCTGGTACCTGTCCCCTACCCAGGACTTAGAGGCAGCTGAGTTTGGGGAGAAGTTTTCAGCTGGCCCTGGAAGCTCCTCTGGTGGCTGTCAAGTTGGAGGCTCAAGTCCCCTGGCAGCCCCTGGAATCAGACTGAAGCTGGCCCATGTGGGTACTGCAGTAATAATTTGTCTGGGAGGACAGTCAAGCCGTGCTACCTGGGCACTGGTGCTGCAGTGGTAGCTGGCTGGCAGGCCTCAGCTGCTGCCAGTGCTGAAACAGAGGCCTTTGTTGGCATCTGGGGCTTCTGGGACCCAGATTCCAGCCAGGGAAGGGGCTCTGGCTGGATCCCACAAGCCTTGGAGAATTTCTTGCAAATTCCTAAAATTTAAACAGTAACAACAAAGAAACCTAAAATCCCAACCATAACAAACCTACTTTCACTTCTATGTATCTGCTTTCTGCCCTCGTCCACAGAGGCATACATTTTCCCTTCATTTTATTTTACTACATGTGTGTAATTTTGTATACAAGTGGAATTTTTTGTCCCCTTACATAATAAACATTTTTCATGTTTCCGTGTAGCTTTTATAATCAACCTTAATAACTGCATAAAATAGCATAGATGCCCTATAATGTACTAAACAATTTCCCTCCTAGTGAGTACATAGGTTACTTCCTCATTTTTGTTATCGAACAATGCTCTATGAAACATCATCAAAAGGATGCATTTTTCTTTCCAGAGATAAACTAATAGTGCCCAAGAATGTAAATATATTTAGACTCTTCTTACACACTGGTCACTTAGAGTGGCACTATTTACATTACCCCTGAGAGTAACTGAGTTTGTCTCCACTCAGATCCCCCAGCGCACTCTCCAACCTTGGCGTGGTGGTTATGTGTTTTGCAGGGAGATGGTTTTGTTAATTTAATAAGTATCAAATAGCTCAAGACTGCTTAATTTTAATTGCTCTAATTACTAGCAAGGCTAAACATCTTCCCAGGTGTTTGCTAACCTACTGTGTTCCCCCCATGTGACTAGCCTGCCTAAATGTGTTGCTTACTATTAATCTAGTCGTAATATTTTTTCTCATACAAATTTTAATAAAATTTTTATGTGACATAGCTATCAATCCTTTGTGTATTGAAGTTGGGGCAACTACATCTTTTTTTCTGTCTAGCATCTCCTTATTTCACTGTGTTTTTCTAATGTGTGGGAGTTTTCATTTTGTTCTTGCTGTTGTCTGTCAATCTTAGCTTTGCAGTTTCTTCCTTTGCTTCAAAGTTGAGTGGTCTTTCTTTGTAAAGGTAATACATATTTCATCTTCTGCTAACTCTTCTATTTTTAAAAATATATTCAGCTCTTGAATCCATCTGTAGTCTATTAAAGGGGAGCTCTAAATTAAAATTCTTCAATGCTATTGAGTTCCCCAGCATCATTCATTTTTAATTATTTTTTAAATTATTATTTTATAGAAACGTTCTAATGTCTTACGGGTTAGGCTTTTTGTCACTTACTCTTTTTTCTTAGCCTGTCCTTTGAAATTCTCATCAGTTTGCTTTTCCAGAATCCGTCGTCTTCAGGAAAGTGCTGCTGAGATTGATTTGAGGTAGGCCGTGTTTGTAAATTACCCTGTGGCAGGGAGACATTTTCATAATACCAAGTGTATTCGACTTGGGGTATGTTATGTCTCTCTCCCTGTCCCCACCTCATTATCATCAATTTTCTTTAAAAAGGTCAGGCATATATTACATTTATTCCTAAGCATGGTAGATCAGTTGTTTCTCTTATAAATGAATGTTTTTTCTTGTTTTCTAGCTGTTGCTGGTGTTCAAGAGGACCATGGATTCTTATGCATGCAGTCTGCATCCATCTTCTCCCTTAAACTCTTTAATTCATGAATTTTTACTGATCCTATGTGTTCACCACCCATACAAATGTTTTCTTTTGTCTTTTTTCCAGTTTATTTCATCTTTCCTTACTGAATTGACTGACATGTCCAAACAAAGTCAAATTGCAGCACCTTAAATCTTTTTAGGATATTGGTTAGGGTGTAAATCAACTTGTTAGTTAATTATCGGCATGTTAACAACGGGCTTTCTTTTTTTGTTCCAATTTTAACATTGCTTGTGTTTTATAGGTATGGAGTTTTGCTTTAAGATAGGATATGCTTTATCCTATTGAGGAATCCTTTAATTCACAAGCTATCATTTTTTTAAAATAGCTCAGAGACTGGGGATGTGACTCAGAGGTAGAGAGCTTACCTAGCATATTCGAGCCTTGGATTCAATCCCCAACACCTCAAAAAAATATGCTGAATTGTATCAAAATATCTTGGGGTGATTATGAAGATGATTTTAATGAGGTTCATTTTCATGAGCAATCCTTTGTGGAATGAATGTTGAATGAATAATGACATTTTCCTCCCAGTGACAGAACTGGAATTGCAACCCAGGTCTTCAAATTCCCCTGTCACTTGATGAATGAAATTGTCATTTTGGAAGGTATATTTTAGTTTCCAAGGGCTTGAGCATTGCTTCTCATTGTGTAATGACCAGCAAACACAGGCAGAAGAAAGGTGTTTGAGATAGAATTCTTTCTGTCTTTAATCCTTTCCAGGGTGCCTGGGTTTCCGTGGCAGTAGCAAAATAGGCAGTTACCTACCCATCTGTGGGAGGTGCTCTGAAATGTTAAAATCTTATAATGACCCAAAGAATAATTGAAAGTGAGTGAAAGATCCTTTGAAAGAACTAGAAACTTTGACTAAATGTTAACTGAGACCTAAGAACACATACCAAAGTCGAATGCCTGGTTCAGTTGTCCATTTCCAGTTCTCTTTCCTGGAAGCCAGCATGGCTGGTTGTGCAGAGCAGGCGCCTTCCTCCTGGCATCCCTGCCTCCTCTCCCCGCAGCCTCCACCATCCTCCTCTGGGCATCATCCCACAGCACTCTTCCCCGCTGGCGCTTTCTCTCCTGGCTGCTTTCTATCTGCTGCACTGGAGGAGATTTTTGTTCTGCTCCAATTAGCCAGAACAGTTGCTGCCTCCCTGGGATTCAGGCTAAACGCAGAGCCCACACTGAGCAGCACGGTGCCACCTCCTGTGCAATTGCCATTCAGCCCCCTGTGAGCAGTGGCTCAGCGAGCCAGGTCCTCTTCCCACCCCCTCACCCCATCGGCCACAAGTTTCCAAAACAGTCCCACAAACCCTTCATTTGATTTTAGTGTCAAGTCTATGAGATGGGTAGGCAAGTGTTTTTAACATCCCCTCTTTACAGATGGAAACTGAGGTCTAAGGAAGATGAGTGAAAATCTGAAACTCACTCCACTAGGAAATGACAGGGCTAATATGCCAGAGCAAACTCCAACACGATGCCAAACCTCGAAGTTCTTTCTACCACACTGCACAATCTACCTGTTAGATAATCTCTCCTTTCGAGCTTGAAATAGAGAATTCAGACATTGACGATCGCAAGACTTAAGTGTGCATTTGTTTCAAATAACTTGAAGCTTCCAGGAATATGGGATTTTGCTGAGGAGGGGACAAGGAATCCCTCGCTGCCCGCAGCTGGCTTGTTGTAATCCTCACAAAGCCAGTTGAATGTTCTGATTCTCTTGGTGACCCGCATGCTGAGCCGTGGGTAGGTGGGCATAAGAGGAAAGGGGAAGTCTCTTTGTGGAGGGCTTTGGTGCTACAGGTGAAAGCTATGGGCTTTTGAAATTTGTTTGCTCTGCCCCGGGATGTCCAAGGGAAGCCAGGAATTTGATTACAGGCTCCGATGCCTGTGTGACAGAAGAAAAATGTCCTGGGTCCACCCCTGCTCCTGGCACCCAAGTACAAACTCTGCTCACAGAGAAAGTGAGGTTTCTCTGTCTTGCCAGGGGAGAAGGAACCAAAGAGGGGAGAGAGCCCAGCTAAGTTCCTTCTAAGTCTGGGGATCCTGGAAGCTGTGGAGAGAAGTTTTTGAAGAAGTGGATCTAAGTTGGTCTGGGAGGGAAGGGAAGGATTTCAGCAGGGAAAGTTGAGAAAAACATGGAGTAAGGCTCAGAAAGGGTGGAAGTCTTTGGACATGGGGTGGGGACAACACTGCGGGGATTGCAGCAGGAAGAGTTGGACACTGAAGGAGGATAGTTTACAAAACCTCACTTCCCTGAAGGGAAGCTGATGCTCAGAGTGGGCAAATAACCAGCCCAAGATCACACAGCTAGCTAGTGGCAAAACTAGGAGAAAACCCAGGGCTCTAGTCTGCCAGATCAGGGTTCTTGCTGTCATCCCACCCAGGCTGAAACAACTGTGTCTGCAGTTCCTGGGCAGGTTCAGAGGGTCCAAGGCTCTGAGCTTCCCACCCCAGGGACTCCCACAGACCATCCATCACTCAGCAGTGGGTGTTGTCCAGGGACCCCCAAGAGAGGAGGCAACACACCCAGAGGGGGTTGCAATAAATAGAAAGAAACAGAGACTGTAGCCAGCACATGCAGATGGAAAGTCCAGCCTTGCTCTCTGATGAATCATTACCAACAATATCAAATATGCTCCAGATTTTTCACCTTTTATTAAACAAAATCATTCTCTGCTCAAAATCTCTCCCTCTAGCCACCACCCCATCTCCCCACTCCCCTTCACCACAAACCTTAAAAGAGCTGTCTACACTGGCCATCTTTACTACTTCACTTTCAATTCATTCGTCAAGCCACCCTGGTCTGACTTCCATCCACACCACCCACGAAACTGTGTTTGTCTTTGACCCAGAGTCCATAGCTACCCACAGCTTGCCTTCTGTTTTGTTTGACCAAACTGCTCAACCTTCTCTCTTTCCCCCAGGGCTGAATTCCGCTTGCCCCTTAGCCCAAGTCAGCACACGGGAGAGGAACCCCATCCCCAAGTCCCTTAACATCCTTTCCTGGGAATCATTGACCACTATAGGACATTTTCCAGACTATCTGGTCATTTCTTTGTCTGGTTTTCCCTCCAAAGACTCTGGTTATGTTTGGAACACCCTTCTGTTTGATTTTGCAATGCCTGCAGACTTCTGAGATCACAGGATTCTCCCTGTAGCAGTAGGCTTTCTTCTAATTAAAGTCTCTCCCTATCTAAGTCTGCATATGCTTTCATTTGATATGATGGTCATCCATCAAACTCCCCAGTGTTCAATTCAAGGCCACTGTGGTCCACACACTACTCTATCTGTCAACAGCATTTAGCAAGTTACCCTCTTGCTTCAAACACCTTCCTTGGACCCCTCCTCTCGCCTTTCTCACACTGTTTTATCTTCTGTGCTGGTTTTGCCTCCTCCATACTCCTCCCAGTCTGAGACTATGCTCGCCTTGCTCTGGGATCTTTAGTCATCTGTTTTTCCTCTCCAAGTGGTTCCACCCTTCTCTGTGGCTTTACATGCATCTACTTTTGACAACCCTCTAATGACTCTATCACTCTCTGAGCTCCCAATTCCCATAGCTAACTTTTCCTGTATCTGGCCTGAATTTTCTGCTTGTCTACCTAATGGACACACCAAACCTGACATGTCCAGCTCTGAACTCCCCTCTTGGAATCCCTGATCCAGTCTTTCTCCCATATGATGCACTCAGAAATAGCTCCACCGTATGTCCTATCACAAAACCAAGAAAGTCGGGAGTTCTCCTTTCACCCGGATTTTTCTCTCCCATTAGTAATTTCAAAACAAAGTCTTGCTGGGTGCAGTGGCACAAGCCTGTAATCCCAGCACTTTGGGAGGCTGAGACAGGAGAATCGTGAGTTCAACGCCAGCCTCAGCAACAGCAAGGTGCTAAGCAACTCAGTGAGACCCTGTCTCTACATAAAACACAAAATAGGACTGGGGATGTGGCTCAGTGGTCGAGTGCCCCTGAGTTCAATCCCCGGTACCAAAAAAAAAAAAAAAAAAGTCTTACTTGTACACCTCTCTTTCTCTCCCTGCCGCCACCCACCAGAATCTTCCACCTGGACTACTTCTGTTGCCTCCTGATGGATCTTCCTGCTCGCAGCTGAATCATCAGGTTCTTGTCCGATTGTCTTCCAGAAAGAAAATTTTATAATTACAAACTGAACTCTGCTTTGAACGCTTCAATGGCTTCCCACTGTGCCTAAGTTCACACCCCTGCCCCCTGAGCCCTACGCAGTCTGGCCCCAGCAACCCCTCCCACATCCCAGGGTGCCATCTTCCTCCTGTTCCCTCTGCACAGACATCCTGGGTCACATCGGGATCTGGGATCTTCCCGGGCCTCTGCACTGGCTGTTCCTGCTCTTCATTTGGTTCTTCTCTTCCCACAGCTCTCAGAGGCCATCTTCTCAGAAATGCCCTCCTCCTGTGGTGTGAACTGTAACTCCCATGATGCTCTGGCCCAACAGCCTGTTTCCTGCCTTCGTGATGGGAATTTTATCTGCACTGGTGGTTGTTGGCTTGTTTACTCTGTCTCCCCCACTAGAAAGTCCAGGAAGATGAGGACTATGTTTTCCTAGCACCTTGCTAATATTCAATACATAAACAAAGGGACCTCACAAGGTAGAGCTTATATGCCTGCCTCTGCCCATGCTGGTGGAACCCCGTAAGGCAGGGACCAACTCCAGTTACTTCTGTTCTCAGTGGGCCCTAAGAAATAGGGGCTGGGCCTTGTTCTTCACAGGGCACAGAAAAGAGGTCACCATCCACATCTACAGCTTTCTGACCATGCCCAGACCCCTCTCTCTTTCCCTCCCCCCACCTCTCTCCCAGAAACTGGAATGATTGCAGACTATGGCATCTCTCAGCCACCTCGATGTCTAAATCCTATTAAGAACTTCAGCATATGGCTTAGCAGAAGGAGTGATGCTGCCCTGCCTGGAGAAGCCCCATTCCTTGCACCTGGGCATCCTCCCACAGAATGCAGAGGCCAGAGGCAGGACAGTACCCTGCCTGATGGCACAGACTGGCTCACAGTCACAGGGTGAGCCTTTTGTAAAACTGGAGACACACCTCTGGGATTATAACCCTTCTGGTGGTTCAGAAGACAAATCTCAACTGTTGTCCTATGTAGAAGAGCATTTTGGAGTTGGCCTGCTGGAAAGTGCCTCCCTTAGACTGGGACGGGAGCAAACTACAGGCCAGCACTTATTGCATCAGCCAAGGTCTGAGTCTTCCAAGCTGTGCAATTTAACAGATTAGAGTGGACATTGAATACCAGCTAAGTCCAGGGCCTGACTGGGCTAGGGGTATGGGAATCCTGAGGAAAACAATTACCTTCTGTTATGATTTTAATCTGGAATGTTCCTCAAAGGCTAAAATGTCAAAGGCTGGGATGTGACGCAGAAGTGGGACTTAGGGGAGGTAATTGGATCATGAGGGCCCTAACCTCATCAGTGGATTAATCCACTGGTCGATTCATAATTTGACAGCATTATCAGGAGGTAGTGGGAGCTTCAGGAAGTGGGGCTTAATTGGAGGAAGGTCACTGGGGTGTATCCTTGAAGGGTATATCATGTCCCCTGACCCTTTCTCTCCTAGATCTCTGCTTCCTGGCTGCCATGAGATGACCAGCTCTACTCCACCACACCCTCTCTCCACCATGATGCCCTTCCTTACCCTAGGGCCAGAAACACAGAGCTGAGTGACCATGGACTGAAATCTCTGACACTTTGAACCAAAATAAAATCTTTCCTCCTTTAAGCATTTTTTCTCAAGTATTTTGCTGCAGCAATGAAAATTTGACTAACACCTCCCCACCAGCTGCCCTTAAGGAGCTAAGGGTATGCAGGGCAGATCCATCATTGCTCTTGGAAACCAGGAGCCAGCTGTGTCCCTTTTAGTCTAGAGGGCAGAACGAGGTCCAGCACAGCAGACAGATGACACCAAAGGCAGATTTCATTGAATGAGGGAACACTTGCTCCCCATCAGAGCAATCCTGAGAGACACAGTGTGCTCCCAGGACATCACTCCTCTGTTCAAAGTCCCCATTGATTCCCCTTGCTCTCAGCAAAAGGGTGGAAATCCTTAATGTGTCTCACAAGGCCCTGGGCAGCCCAGCCCCACCCACCCCACCCATCTTATCTCCCTCCCTCTTTCCTTAACATTCTCGTTCTCAGATCATCAAATGCCTTCAACTTCTGCCCATCACAAACTTTGCACCAACTATTTAGTGTGTCCGGGATGCTCTGGTCTCCCAGCCATTGTAAAACCTCTTTGCTTGCAACCCAACCCCCAGCTTCATTTCATTTAAGGCAGCTTCTCTGACCTTCCCAATTGTCCTTCTTACTCATCGGCTCATGATTCCGGCCAGCTCCTCAGAGCAGCTCCTACAGTTCCAACCAGCCACACATTTCTGGATGATGTGTCAGACACCCAGGGAGGGTCTCCTTCTTGCACTTGGGCTTGCTGCTGGCTCCTACCCCCACCCCTCACATCTAGACAGAAAATGAGGGAGAATGTAGGAGATGCCACCTCTGAGGTCAGAGAGGCAGACTCTAAGGTACACAGTTCCCTTTCATACCAAGAAGAGAAAATGAGCCCAGGATGAAAGGGAGAATGAAAGCAAGGTTTGCAGGCAGCTGAAATGGAGTGGAGGCTGGTCACAATCAAATCTCTGTCCAGTCCCTACGGTCTCTTTGCCACACTGTACAGTCACCTCCCCAGCTCCTGTCTTTGTGCTATTTTTCTTCAATCCCCCACTCCTGTGACTCTCTGTCCTGACGTGACCTGACTCTCTGACGTGTCCTCAGTCAGGAAGAGAACCACAGAGCATGGAGCAGGAGTCAGGAAGTCCAGCTCTGCAGCGAGGGCAAACTCAGAGTGTCCTTATGCTCCAGAGCTCCCACAGGACCAACCAAAACTGGGACTTCACTTAAAATCCAACGATTCTTGCCTGGCTTCCTGACCCCCCTACACCCAGTTAAATCTATACAAGGATCCCTTGTCCCTCAGTATCCTAGAGGAATTGGTTCCAGGACTCCCAAGGACACTAAAACCCACAGATAATCAAGTTCTCTTTTATAAAATGGCACCATATTTACATATAACATATGCGATCCCCCTGTATATTTTAAATCATCTTTAGCTTATTTGTATTAACTAGTAAAATTTAAGTGCTGTTTAAAAAATTGTTATACTGTATTGTTTAGAGAATAATGACAAGTTTGAAAAGTCTGTATATGTTCAGTACAAATGTAATTATGGAGTGCTGCACATATGGAGGGATGACTGTATACTGGGGTTTCTTCTTGTTCCATGCAATGATTTCACAATTTAATTCAAGATTCACAACTCAGTCTTCTTGAGTGCCCTCCCCTCCCATTCCTAGCAGCTCTAAACTTCTATTGGCCCACCCCAAAAGGAAGGAGAAGACTCTCTTCTATGCCTGAGCACATATTGGTGGGGAGATTTCCCATCTGTTGGCCTTTCTTTGCTAGTGGATGCTACTGATGTGTGGCTGTTGTCACTTATTACCTGGTGCTTCAGCACAGGCAGAGCTTGGATGGCCCTAAAGAGCAAGGTCTATAATTTATAATTTCCCCCTCTTGACTCAGACCTTATTTCAGTTCTTACTGCCACATCTGGATCCCATATAGGGTGGCTAAGCCTCAGAATTTTCCCTTAGCCAGACATGGTGGTGCATGCCTATAATCCAGTGGCTCAGGAAGCTGAGGCAGGAGGACTGCAAGTTCAAAATCAGCCTCAGCAACTCAATGAGGACTTAAGCAACTTAGTAAGACCCTGTCTCAAAATAAAAAATAAGAAGGGCTGGGGATGTGGCTCAGTGGTTAAGTGCCTCTGGGTTCAATCCCCAGTACCAAAAACAAAACATCTATCCCTTGGTGAGGTAACATTATGCCATATCTCTCTGGTGTAGCATCTCTTTGCCCAGCTTAAGGGATGGCTGGCAGGTATATGCATGCTCACTTCTCTATACCCAGCTCCCAAAACTCAGAGCTCTAACTCAAGGGCTGCAGTAATGATAGGAATGAAGGAATCCTTTCTGATGCCAATCAAGCAGCAGGGTCAGGGGACCTTTGTGCTGCCATGCATAAACCAGTCCTGCTGCCTTTCAGTGCCCATTGACCAAAGAGCATCTCTGGGGTACTGTTCTCTCAAAGAAGCCTCTCAACAATCAACTAGAATATGTCATCTACAGCAGGTGGACTATTTAGTCAGAGATTTCAATTATTGCCATATCCAAGTGGGTGACTGTACAAGTAATTTCAGAACTCGGGTCATTATCTTTTCACTGTTAGTTCCCCTAATAGACCTCACAAGGGCAGGCATTGTGGATCCTCTTCACCCTGTGTCACTGCACTAGAGTAGCATGTGGAGGGACTCTGTGTTTATTGACTGATGCATGGATGGCTGCTTACAGGAGGGATGCCTCCAACTTGGCTTGAAGGCCACACGATGCTCCATTGGAAATGGACATCCTTGTGAAAGATGTCATGGAAACTAAGGAGATAAGAACCAGCAGGAGAGTAAATATTGCCCTGCCCTATTGTCACTGCCTTGGTTAGCAATGAAAATATGCAAAAACTCCCCAAGGTTGGGTCCAAACCAGGAGAAACTGTGGAGTCACTGGTTTCCCCACTTGTGCTGATGAAACCCTGAGGCACTTGAGGTGTCAGAGATAGAGTCAGGCCTAGTTCCTGACTCCAGCACTGTCAGGGTTCCTTCCAAGATTCCACCCTCCTAGGACACATTTGCAAATGAGAGTACAGAAGTACCAAGGGCAGGTGGAAAAGACTGCCAGCAAAGGTGACTCTTGCATCTTCAAGGAAGAGCCTCAAATGGGGTGAGTTCCAAGTTTCCTTGTCCCTCTTATGGCCCCCATCCCTGCTTCATTCATGCATTTCCCCTTATAATTAATGAGCAAACATTCTTTGCAAAACAATGTTTAAGTACTTTAGGATTAATTTAATCAAATGTTTAATTGCCCTGTAATTAATCATCTAAGTTTAATGAATTGAGCCTCCATCTCTGGGAGTTAGATTTATCCTAATGACTTTTGAAAATAAGTATGTGAGGGAGCCTTTTGTAGTTATACTTTCTGCTCCCATTTGGGGTTTCTAAGGCAGGGACAATCCCTTGTAGATTGTAGGTGGTCCCCTTCTTTCTGTTCCCAGCATGCAATCTGAGATCAGCCCTCTGAAGATATAATGGAAGGAAGTATATTGGTTAAGAGGTAGCACCCTGGATCAAGTCTCTCTAGAAGTGGGACAGCTGAACAAGCTGAGCAGCTGCAAGATGGTCCCACGGCCCCAGCTGTGTGCCCTTAGGCAGGCCACATTCCTTCTGCAATTTCAGCATCTTCATCTATGAAATTTCAGTCTCCCTGGGCTCTAGAGAGGTTCCAAAGAGACCTCAAAAAGGGGTAACAAGGCTTTATAGACTGTCAAGTGATGTTTTCCAGTGAGGAGGTGCTTGAATCTCTCTCTGCTGTCTTCAGAGGGCTCTGAGCATGGAGCTCAACAGGCAATTTGAGAGATGACCCAACTCAGAAAGCTTGGTCTATTGCCTGCCACAAGGGTAGGTGGTAGGATAGCTATGGGGCCCTGTCAGAAGAGAATCTGAGGAGCAGAAGGTTGACACCTCTCCCTGTGCTGGAACCTAAAAAATTTCCAGTCAGTCTGGCAGGACTCTCAGCTCCCCAGCAATGAGGACCTTGTGAATCTACTTCTCAGTCTTGCATTTCCTCTAGGATGCTGTGGGGAAATTCAGGGTATCCATGAGCTGCCATGGGTACTTCTCAAGAAACCAGGGCAGATGAGGTCCCTGAGGAGAAAGATCTAATAATAGCTAACACTTAGTGAATGCTGCTGATGTGCCAGGCCCTGGCCCCAAACTTGACAAGTGGTCACCCATTAAGTCCTTACGGTAAGCTCTGTGGTCGGGTAACATTAGGCTGGATCATTGCCTTCGTCATTCCCCACCTATTACGTAAATGAGAAAATAGGGAACCCACGGGGTGAAATAACTTGCTCAAAGTCTTGAAGCAAATAAAACATGGAGCCAAGATCTGAACTACATCAGTCTGGTTGCAGGGGCATGTTCTAAACCCGGTGCATCATGTCTCCTGGGAGAAATAAAGGCACTGATTGTGCCAGATGAGGTGAGCCATTGGCTGGGAGATGCTAGCAGACAGCAGACAGACAGGCAGTCTCTGACTCTGCAAAGGGACATTGAACCAGCCTGTCCCAGGAGGCTAGGGGACCACAAAATGAAGAGTCAATGAGTCTCCCTAATTCATTCTGTGAGCTGGCTGAGTCTCTGGGCCAAGGACAGCATCTGGACCAGATTCCTAACTTCCCAATACAGCCTTGCTCTGAACCGAGGGCATTCAGACTCTCTGGAATGGCATCTGTTATAAGGAAATTAGCCCCAGACAAGCACGACCTCTGACCTAACATCTGAGCCTTCAGCTACACATTGAGCAGAGAATTGATTAACTCCAGCCTGACGTAGGAGCTGCCAGGCTGCCTGCTTCCCCCAGAGTTATTTATGCCACCCCATTAGCTCAAGAAAGGCAGGATTCATAGAGCTATCATGGCCTAGGAACTCAGTGAAATTAATATAACTGTGACTGAAATACACATGAAGCCTGCACTGCCTCCATTTAATTAGGAATGAAGGGGAGTTCCAGGCTTCTGGTTAGGGGGGAAGAGCTTCTTCTCTCCCACGTATCCTGCATCTCTACCTTCTCCATGCACACAGCCCGCTTTATGGTCTAATGCTTGTCATCTCAGTAAGTGCTGGCCTTGGTCTCCCGTCTCTGAATACACCTCAATCAGTCACTCTCCATGAAGTTGCAGGACCCTGGACAGCACAGAAATCAGCAAAGGCTTCTATTGACTTCAAAGGAAGTCAATAGAAGATGGAGGGAGCCTCACTTCCACTTTTAGGCAGCACTTTGAAAACTCATGTCTAATAAATACCTCTAAGAGCAGAGTACCTGAGCCTGATGGTGTGCTCCAACTTGCCAGAGCCCTTCATCAGAATTGGGATCCAAGCTGTTTTTGCTGTTGCTTTGAAAGTAAGGGCTTTGTATTGGCTTGCTAGGCTTCCATATCAAACTACCACAGATTAGGTGGATTAAACAACAGATATAGGTCGTCCCACACTTTTGGAGGCTAGAAGTCTGAAATCAAGGTGTCAGCAGGATTTGTTCCCTCTCAGGGTTGTGAGAGAAGAATGCACTCCAGGTCCTTCTCCTTTGCTTGCAGATAGCCATCTTTTTATGTCTCCATATTATCTTCACTACGCATGCACATCTGTATGCCCAAATTTCCCTTTTATAAGGACATTGTTCAGACAGGATTGGGGCCCACCTTAATGACCTCATTTTAGCTTGATTGCATTTGTAAAGACTTTATCTCCAAATAAGGCCTCATTCACAGTTGCTGATGATTATTTATATATATATTTATATTTATAATATATATTTATAATATATTATATATATATATCCATCCTAATATATATAAACTTTTCAAAAAAGATCTGCTGATTCTCAACCCCAAATGTCACCTCTACACAAGCCTCCCCTTCTTCCAGCCCAAATGTTGGACCCTGGCTCCTCCAGGCTTCTCTTTCTTTCCAGTAGAATTAATCCACTTATTCATTCACTTAGTCATTGATTTATTTGACAACCCTTTATTGACCATGTACTGTGTAGCAGGCCCAGTATGGGGCTCCAGAGACCTAGCAGTGAGAAAGGCAGTTTAGACTTTACCTTCAAGGGCCACCAAGCCCAACCAAGGAAACAAACAGGAAAATGGACAATTCCAGTGGTACTATAAGGTCTAAGAAGTAGAAACCCAAGGGCCATGGAAACATAGAGGGAACTCCTGGCCAGGATAGGCAAGCAAAGGAGTGTCACCTGCTCTTGTCCACACCATCGATTCCTTTCTAAGCTTTGCTTAATTAATGCTAAGAAGGGTTCTCTCAATAAGGATAAATCTCAAGAGTATCCAAAGGCAGCCCCAGCAGGGGTTTGCACTGTATAAATCAATTCTGACTCTTCCACTCCTGATCACCCAATCATAATCTACCATTTTGAGCAAAAGATTGATGTTTCAGATGGTACATGGACTAAGATTACGTCCTGAAAAAATTATAATCTTTGAAGTAGAAATAGGCAAACTGGCCTGTTTCACTGAGTTGAACCCATAGCCTGCCTTTGTAAATAAAGTTGTATTGAAACAGAGCCACCCCCACTCCTTGACATTTTGGCTATGGCTCCTTTTGTACTACAAGAGCAGAGATGAGAAGTTGTGACAGAGATTTCATAGCCTGAAAACCTAAATTATTCATTAACTAGCCCTTTAAGGAAAAGACTTGAAGTACAAAGTTGAAGTATACAAAGTATACATAAAATACAAAGTATTTTATGCCATAAACTGAACCAAAGATGTCCAGATGACCATCAATGGGAAGGTGGGAGATGCACTCTGATTGGGCTCTTGTCTGGCTGCTCTTGATGGGTGACTTTAGGTAAGTCATTTCTCTTCTCTGAGCCTCATTTTCCCTGCCTGAAAGAGGAAGCAAGTATACTAGGTGATTCTATGTTTTTCATTGGTTCTGAGTCAGTGTGTTTGAGTTTAAGCAGTTCTTTATCTTGGTGAAGTCTCTGTGACCCTGCAGGTGAGCTTTATGATCTCAAAGTGCCCTTGTAATTACTCTAGTGAGCTCAGAGAGAGGAAGCCATGAGAATTATTAGGGCAACCAAGGATCTGGCAGACTAGATCATTTCTCCCAATGGTGCCCTTTGGCACAGAGTTTAGCACTGGAGATAAAGACCACATGTATCCAGCAACAAAGCAGCGGGGTGAGATGTGGAAAGCAGAGGCACTATTGCCTTGCCTATCCAAGGCCAAACACTCAGGAGTTTCCAAATAACCAGATGCCCATAGCCACTCTCTAGGAGGGAGTGTAGGACCACAACTTGGAACCCTGTGACCCTCTCCCCGTGGTTTTACCATCATTATCCAGGGTCAAGTCCTCAGCCTCTTAATCTTCCAATTTCTTCACCTGCAAAAGAGAGAGTAACTGAGGAAAGGTATTGGCTAAATTATATTGTTACATTGTATACACATACAAATATGTAACAATGACTCCCACTATTATGTACAACTATAAAGCACCAATAAAAAATATGGGGAAAAAGGGAGAGCAATAACCTCCACCTGGGGACACTGGAAAGACTAAATGAAATGATGGGTAAAAAATATATCATCGTGTATAACACACAGAACATTCTCTAAAATATTACCTTTTCTTCACAATTGCATAGAAATGTATCATTGGTATAGTTTTCATAAAGACTACCCAAAGAAGTTCAGTGACCTACCCCAGGACATTCAGACAATGTGGCTGAGTTGGAACTCAAATCCAGAGCTTCTTATCCCATTTTCCAAGCTGTTTTCTCTTCAGCATCTGTTAATTTTATTTGTATGTCCCCATTGTCCTAAGTGACTGGGTACAGCTGGTGCTTGTTAAATACATGCAGATGGAGAAATGAGCGATAGGTTTTGAGCTCTTCCTGCTCCTCCCTGGAGAGAATTTATCCTCTACCTGCCCACCTCTCCAGAGACACTTTTCAGGCCCTCTGTCCTCCTGAGCTTCCTGCTCACTCACCTCGGGGATCCCTCTAGAGCTCCTTGACAGGAGTAGGTATTTTTCTGAACTGGGATGGGAGAGGAAGGGAGTCACAAGGATTATGTTCCTGAAAAGCTACACCATTCCATACATGCAGATGACAAACATTTAAAGGGGCACTTTGATGACATGGTCTAAAGGCACAGAACTAAGTAGAAGCAACCTCCTCCCTTCTAACCCTCTCTAGGCATCCTCACCTTCATTTCTAGCTCTGCTTTCCAACCCCATGAGCTCTCCTGTCCTCCTTGTAGATTGGCCAAGAGCAGATAATTTGGGAGGAGGGGTAGCAGGAGGAAGAGAACCTAGATCACTTGAATGCTGTGGACAGTGCTCATATATGGAGGCTAGGGACTCCTAGCTACCCAGTCAACTCTGGGGATGAGGCCACTGCCCATGTCTCTAGCTTCCACAGGGGATGGAGCATGACAGTGATGTGCAAGTTCTCAGTAGTAGGAAACTGTGAAGTCTTGGAGCAAGAGCTCCCTAGTTCTTTCCACCCATACTTGTGTCCTGCACACTAAAAATTTAGAGAAGAGTTAGACAAAGTCTCAAAGTCTACGGGGAAGGCAAGTACAAAAGCCAAACTCCTAATTTACATGGAATAAAACTATATAAAGCCTGAAAGAAAATGAAACCGATTTAGACATGGGAGGCTTTGGAGACTTTAGCTCCCAGGCACCCTTTCTGGAAAAGTGTCTTCAGGATATATGTCAGTAAAATGAGAAAGGAAATTTTTTAACAAAGAAAAAGAGCAAAATAAGGAGTAGAAAAAAAAAACTGGTACAACAAATCCAGGGGTCAAATGAGAAAAAAAAATAAGGAGTTATGTAACATGTCCAGACCATGGTCAGTTTAATGTAGAACAGGAACTAAGAGTTTCAAACAAAAAAATATATCCGGGGTGGTGGGGAGAGAAGCATTCTAAGCAATGTTTGTAATACATACAAAAGATTAAAAATTGAAAATCTATATTAAATAAAGTACCCTATAAATCAATAAGGAGCAGGTAACTAGGCAGAGGTTATGAAAAGGCAATCTACACACATATTGGGAACTATAAATGATCAATGGCACAAGACAAATTGCTCTATCTCATTAGTAATAAAAAAAAAAAGGATGCAGCTTAAAGCACTGATAAGGTTCCATTACTTACCTATTCATTTTTAAATGTTGTCACATAAAGTGCTGGTTGGGGCATGGAGAAATGAGCAATCCTCTCTGCACTTGCGGTAGAAGTATAAGTGGGTGCAGGCATTTTGAAGTCCAATCTGTCAATATCTAATGAAGTTTTAAATAAATGACTTGGCTCCATCTTCCTCTCACCTTCCAATCTCTGCCAGTGGCCCACTTAACTTGCAAGGGAGCCTGGGAAACCCCATTGGCAGGACCAGCCTCTCTGCCTGGCAGAGCACAGCAAAGATGGGGAATGGATGTGACAACAAATGCAAATGCCCAGCTCAGATGTTTTCACTTGTCTTTTGCATCCACACACGCTGTTCATGTTAGCTGTTGAGAAGTAGTCTAATGGGTGAATGGACCAGTGCATGTACCTATTTTACATTAGGATCTGTTTCTAACTTTCTGCTGTTTCAGTGTTGTGAAAAACATGCTTGTGTTCAACTCTTTGTGTACACAAATACACTTCTCTCTAGAATGGATGAGATTGAAAGGTGAGAATGTTTTTTTTCATATTTAATTTATTTATTTGTTCTATTTAGGCTTACATGATAACAGAGTGCAATTTGATTCATTGTACAGATAGAAGATAACATTTCATTTCTCTGGTTGTAAGTGATATAGAATCACAACATACATGCAGTCATACATAAAGTTAGTGCTATGATGACCATTATATTCCACCTCCTTTACTGTCCCCATGCCCCCTCCCCCCTTACACCCCTGTGAACAGAGTTCCTCCATTGTTCCCATATCCTTCCCCACATTACGGATCAGCATCCACTTATCAACGAGTACATGCGGCATTTGGTTTTCTGAGATTGGCTTACTTCACTTGGCATGATATTCTCCAACTCCATCCATTTACCTGCAAATGCCATAATTTTATTCTCTTTTATTGCTGAGTAATATTCCATTGTGTATATATACCACAGTTTCTTTATCCAGTCATCTATTGAAGGACATCTAGGTTGGTTCCACAGTTTAGCTATTGTGAATTGAGCTGCTATAAACATTGAAGTGGCTGCGTCACTGTAGTATGCTGTTTTTAAGTCTTCTGGGTATAGACTGAGGAGTGGGATAGCAGGCTCAAATGGTGGTTCCATTCCAAGTTTTCTGAGGAATCTCCATACTGCTTTCCAGATTGGTTGTACCAATTTGCAGTTCCACCAGCAATGTATGAGTGTGCCTTTTTCCCCACAACCTCGCCAACACTTATTGTTGTTTGTATTCTTGATAATTGCCATTCTGACTGGAGTGAGATGAAATCTTAGGGTAGTTTTGATTTGCATTTCTCTGATTGCTAGAGATGTTGAACATTTTTTCATATGTCTGTTGATGGATTGTATATCTTCTTCTGTGAAGTTTGTGTTCAGCTCTTTGG